>JARKIC010002313.1:0-67228 GCA_029378375.1 Mycena olivaceomarginata | reverse complement strand
TCTGAACTCTGAGAATCTTTGGATCTGGGACTCTGTTGAAAGAAACGTTATGTTGTTGTTTGCGGAGCGGGTTTCAGAAAGTACCGTCAAGGGAAAACTTTGGAAACGTGACTGCTGGCGTTGCTCAGAAGTACCTCTTTAGGGAAAGCTCTGTGAACGTTCCTGGCCTATAAACTAGGGGCCTTACTTGAGTCTACGGGACTACTTTAAACTTGTTTCTCTGTCGCTTGGACACAACCACACACACACACGCTGCGAAGCTATAAATCTATCTTGTTTGGAAACAACGTTTCCACTGTGTCTAGAAACACGTTCTACGCAGCTTGCTCTATTAATCTCTTTGAGATACGAAACCTCTCCCTACAACCTTTACAAGGCCCTGTACTAGGGGCTGTAACTCGTCGGGATCTTTGGAAACGTGCATATATTGCCGTTTGATTTGTTTGTTGGTTGTTTGGAAACAGTCTCTGGACTGTTTCTGTGCCGCTCTCGAGTCAAGTGGGTTATTTGTGTGTTTCTTATATAGGGTTCTGAGCACATCAATCAACGGTTGGCACAAGACCAATCGAAGAGTGGTGGGCAATGAGCGCGCACAGGGCAGTGATCGAGCAAGGGAGCAGCGGGCACCAAGCACGCACAGGGCATATATCAAGCACAAGGGCTGCGGGTGCCAAGGGCGCAGGCAACGAGCGCGAGGGTACGGTCAGCGAGCGCGAGGTGGTGTGGGCGGGGGCGCGGGTAGTGAACGGGACCGGGCGCGAGGGCGCGGATAGCGAGCGGGGATCGGGTGCAAGGGTGCGGGCAACGAGCGCGAGGGCGCGGGATCAGGGCGGCGGGGGAGCGAGCGCGAGGGGGCGGGCAACAAGCGCGAGGGTAAGGTCAGCGAGCGCGAGGGTGCGGTAGGGGGCAGGGTAAGCGAACGGGGACGGGGACGGGCGCGAGGGCGCAGGTAGAGAGTGGGACCAGGTGCGAGGGCGCGGGCAAACGAGCGCGAGGGTGCGGGTGGGGGGGTGCGAGTGGGTAGCGAACGGGGACGGGGACGGGCGCGAGGGCGCAGGTAGCGAGCGGGGACCGGGTGCGAGGGCGCAGGCAACGAGCGCGAGGGCGGCGGGGATCGAGTATGGAAGCCAAGGAGGGCCGGCACACAATCAGCCGGGTGGGAGCTACAATAGCCAATCACGAGGGTTCCCAGGCAAATTGAAGGGCTGAAACGCGTGGAGGCTTAAGGAAGAATACGGCGAATGACTGAGGTGGAGAATCAAGGGCAGCCCAAGCCAAAGAATCCATTTTTATTTGCGATAAGGTACGGAGGAAGGGTGCCGGCGCAACGGCGGTGCTGCTGCAGCGTTGAGAGCCAATAGAGACTGGAAACTTGAGGTGCTGATAGGAGCAAGAAAGGAGAACATTCTGGCAAAGCCACAGAGCAAGCAGGAGGGCCAGAGGCAAGAGAGAGCCGTTGTGGTGGAGGACGGAAACAAGGCACGATGGTGGGTGATGGGAACAAATTGATCACCCCGTTTGGAGTGGCTGTGGAGCGCCATCAATCGCGGCGGGCGGCGGGGCCAGCGGTGGGCGCCCAATCACGCGGAGCGCGTGTTGTTGTGCCGGGGAGAGTTGAGGGGAAATTAATATATCAGACTTACCGCTGATTAGAGGCCCTGATATATCACGGCGGTCCGATAATCAGAGGACTTCTGATATATCAAAGTGCCGCATACGCCTGTCGGTAAGAGTTGGAAGGCATTGAAATGTGATAAAAGTATTGGAAGGGGTTATAATAGGGTGGTGTATAAACTATATTTGAAGTATTACTAACCCAGGGGTTTGAACCTACAACCAGTTCGATGATCAGGACTATTACTATGCGTCACAGCAATAACCACTACGTTAAGCAGCCATATTTTTGTGGTATTTGTCGTGTTACTTCAATCCACTTAGAGGTTCGGTTGGCCACAAAAAAAAGAATTGCGAACTTATGTGTCGATACAAGGCTTGGAATAATGCGGGTTACTGACAGGGGAAATGAAATGTCGTATTACTTACTACCTTGCATGAATGGTGATTCCACCGCGAACAGCTGATCTCAAGTGCACCTCGTGCAGCGAAGGTGTGTACACCGGCGTGGCCCCCCCCACGTTGAGCATTGCCTCGAGCACTGTAAGCCAGCGCAGCGCACACCCTGAGCATTGGGAGCAATGTAGAGGTGTGTCGCAGGGGTGACATCGACACCGCTCTGTGTGCGGTGTTCCACACGGGAGGCCACCATGGCCGCAGATGCACGCAGATTCGGTACTCTGTGTGTGAGGGCTCCAGCTCCTCCTCTTCGTCCGAGGGGATGGTGTTTCCGTCGGGGTCGAGGCGCGCTGAAAATGAATTCAATTAGCACTTGTACAAAAGATGACAAGATAAAATGAACACCCCCCCCCCCCCCCCCTGCGCCGGCACGGTTCCAACGGTGGCAGCAGCAGCGGCGCACATGGCCTCAGCTTGCCACGCTGATGGTATGAACCAACATAAAAGGATGACAGGCCCCCGGGGTACTGCCGCCGGGGGTATGCTGCATAATTAAGCTCTCCCCGCGCTTGCGGGGATTCGGAGGTGGGCAGTGGATGGGGACGTTTGTGCTGGGCTGTCTGTGGCCTGCGCAGAAGGATTCCATGTTGAGACTGTAGGCGTCACAGCTGATTTCAGCGTGGGAGAGTGTGTCTGCTTGCAAGGCAGCTGTGACGCCGGGGGTCGGTGTGCCGCTGGTGGTTCATAGCATGGAGATGCAGGAGCTTGCACTCCATCTCCATGGCATGGACGATGGGATCCATTGGAAGAGCATCTGTAGCAGCACGAGACGGGCCTGCTGCTTCACGAGTGGCCACCCGTCTCCCGAGAAAAGTTGCCCCCACCCCTCCCGCTCCTGCCACTCCTGGTCGCAATCCCGGGCATCCAGCTCTCGTTGCGCATCCCTCTCCCGCACAGCTTATCGCGCCGAGGTCGAGTCGCACACGGGGTCATAACACCCCACCGAGGATTGCGGGAGCACAAATTTTGTGTTTCAATAGTTGTGAATGTGCTCCAGCGACCTGCCTCCCACTCAGGGCACAAGCCAAGAGGTGCAGACCGCGTGCAGGTGGCCCAAACGTGCCGCAGACGCTCCTTCCAAAAATAAATAAATAAAATTGAATCAAAGACTCACTCATCCGGAAAGTTATTCGCCATCATCAGCCCCGCGACTGCCACTCAGGGCCGGGCTACGCAGGTGTGGCGGTGTTGCACACATGCAGGTGGTGGTAGTGTAAAGCGAGAACAATGACGGATTGGGAGAGCTGTGCGAGTGTCAGCGAGCTGAAATAAGGGGGCAGAAGGCAACAAATGGTCGAAAAATATAGAGTGAGGAAATAAAAATAAAGGGTTTTTCGAGAAGGAGATCAAAAAATGCATAAAGGGAAAGGCAGAAAGAAGGGGAGACAAGAATTCACCTGGATAGTCTCCATCTCGTGTTCGGACGTGTTCATTCCACAACTGCGGTTGATTCAGAAATCTACGGCAGAAGGGCGATGAAATATTAAAAGCCACCTGATGAAGAAGAGAACATCCTTCCTGGGGCCTCCAGTGCTGTCCAGAAACTCTTCCGCTTTCCGCCATGTTTTGCTGTACTGCTCAACGTAAAGTTTTTCCCAGTGCTCGGCGGAGGTGTACTCCTGCAGATGGACGTTCTCAATGTATTGTCCATGAGCCCCGTGAATGGACACGGATGTGGCTTGGACAAGCTCGGTTTTGCTGTCCTACACCGAGTCAGTGGTATGTAGGTTCGATAATTGGAAGTGACTTACCTCACAGGGATAGGATATTGTGGATTGAGCCTAAAAGCGCGTCAGGAAGACTGTCACGGTGTCAGAGAGTTGGCACACCGTAGTAAACTTGCGGGCCTTGGTTCAAGGTAGGAGCTCCGCCTTCGGATTCGAGTTTCTGTTGGTAAGTCTCCTGGTTCATCTGCCAGACGATACTCTGCGTGCCATTCCCTGAATACGTCAATTGAGTTATTTTCAAATTAAACCACCAGATGCCACTTGCCGTGGTGCAAGTCAAGTGGATGTCAAAGATGACGATACAGTCGATCCCATGCTGCAGGTACGCTGCCGCTAGCTATGAAAGACAATGTTTGGGCTGAAGAAAGTGTGTTTACCGTGTGCAGCTGCGACAGCGATGTTATTCAAAACCCAGAAGGGTTAGGTTAGACTATACAGTTGTCCATCTGTTCTATACACCAGAATGGTGGCTGCTGCATGAGATAGTTGCCAGAGGCTGTGGCACAGCACAGCCACATTCTTCATACAGGACATATTGGCAACAGTATAGGTAAATAGGGGAGTAAATGGGGGCAATATTCAATATTTTGTGGTGTCACTGACAGACCTGGTATTGGGGCACCCGGGCATTTATTCAAATCTGTTCGAGTGGCAACATACTATAATGTGTTACACTACATTATGACATCACAAGGGCTAATGCTGGCCTGAGCCATTAGCTAAGAGGGATATAATGTGTCTCAAACCATTAGAAAGGCACTGGACAACAATCCTGGTAAAGGGTTGATGTGAGAAATTGCTAATGGAGCAATCACGGAAGGTGCCTTACCATCCTGGAAACGGATTGGGGTTACTGCACATCCCTGACTAAGGGTGTATTACGAGGGATTATCCTTCTGAACTAGAGGGATCATTGTTGGACATCATCTGACGTCTTCAGGACTGCCAAGAGAAGGCTGGACTTAGTTGATCCACCAATTGACTAAGAAACCATACTCGGGTACTAGGAAGCGACAGCTATCATGGTTTTTCACACAAATCACTTAAGCGGTTCAAAGCGGAACCAGTTGAGGCAGATGGTTACCAAGGAGGGTAGCAGTGGGCTGACAAGGAAGTCGGCTAAAAGTTGACATATCAACAATATCCCATCCCAATTGTTCTAAGCGATGTAGATCTTGACTCATCGTTAAGCTTGGCTTGTCGATGTTCCTTATAAATCTGTTCTGTTTTTACTAATCGCTTGATAACCAACAGGAGTTCATCGGCTAGCTGCCATACCACTAGTCATATACCCTGAACCCTGCCGCACATTTGTATCTGTCTCGTTTATATTTAGAATCTTGTAAAAGTATTTCACGAATACTTATGTAATAAGTGATTGTTCTTTTTATAAATCGAAAGCAGCTTTGACACCAGGTGCATTTACTTGTCCCTGTTTTCCAACACAGAAATTAGTGGCTGTGTTGAAGGGTCTCTTAGTTGAGAAGACTATGATTTTGTGATCCATTTAGTGGCAGTGCCCGGCTCATGTAATATCTGTATGCGTGTGAGTTCGATTCCCGCTGTATTTTATATTTAGTGCAGGGATAAATTTGCAATGTGGTTTGTAGGAACACTTTTAAAGTTGCACAATCATTGGTCAATATACATTGTACATGAGATCAGGATGGCCAGGGCTCCGCATTGAGCACTCACCGAATGTCTTTTGAAGGACACACTCGGACTCGAAAGTTGCCGTGATGGATAATCGGCATCGATGTTGAGAAACAATGTGGGCACGGTGGGACTGGGTTTACTCAAGGTGTGATTTTCTTGCCCAAAATTTACCATTGACCAGAATGGCTTTGGTCTGAGGTGCTACAAGCTCTTGGCTGAGCAATCCACACAGGGGTATTAGTGGCTGGTTGAGTCTCGGCTTAATCTCGAATGGAATTGCGGGCCAGCCACCTGGAAATATGTATATGGGTTCTCTAGATGTATCCAACCATACTTACCTCATTTCTGGAATTTTCTGGTGCCTATGTGCTGAATGGTAAGCCAACTACATGAAATAATTGTTTGCACAATACTGGCATGTTTCTGGGGTGCCCCATCCAAACAGATGCAGCCACACTTCCTTTGCCATCTCCAATATGTGCTCAATAAAGATTGAGGGAAGTTGAATCTATTGTTCGGGGCGCAGTTCACTTCCCTTTCCCACACATCTGTTGTTCTATTCTTGTATGTGCTTCATTGATTCTGTTGTGCTGAAAAAATTCACTGGTATGTATTAGAAGCCCTGGAATGCGTCTTACATGGCCCCATATTATTCCTACCGTCGTTGTTGGAATGCTTGCCTAACTCATGGTGATAAAATGTTGATGTTCTGTACAAGCATGCGCATCGTGGGAAGACTCTAACTTGACATGCATCCAGTGTTTTTTTACCCCGCGAGGACGATGACCATACTCCTGAGTGTACGCGCGATGTGGATCCGCCGGTGTGAGCAGGCCAATTCAGAAAGTCTGCTCTGATGTTTCATTGGTGACCTCTATAGACTCGGTTACAGCCTCACAGGGGATCTGCAATTTTTCTACTTCGAATGAGCAGCCATTTACATGACTGCAGGCTTCGGTATTGTTGTTCCATGCCATGCAAGTCCCAACGAAGGCTGTGCATCTTGTTTGGGCGTGCTTTGATGCCCGTCAATTGCGGCTATTACTTATACAGTACGGCCACTTAATGCAAGTGACCCGCACGTAACTGTACCCGTAAAGCGAGGTTCAGGGCCTCTTACGGGACGTAACGGCTGGTTTTACGGCATTTTTACGGTCATTATGGCCGTACTTCCTGCAACTTAGGTCGGCTCATCAACACCGAGTGCAATGTGGGTGAGCAAGAAGTAAATTTATTCAGAGAAGAATTAAATAAGACAAGTTGAACTACTTGGCCTCTGCAACACAGAGGGCTTCCTCGAGGCTTTTGTGCTTCAGGGAAGGTGATGTTTCATCAACATCAAACCACGCTCCTATCTATTTTGTGATTGTGGTACTACCCGGCCTGGGTTCCGGTTTTCGACTCGACAATAACGCAAATCATTCAAATTACGGTAGAATGGTACCTTATCATATGCCGCCAACGTATAATAATACCTTGTAGGATACCGCCAGCGATTGGCTGCCGATGAAGCCGAGCATCAAATGTTCGGGATTACCCGAAGTCTTGCGTACGTGTTGTATGCACAGCCTCACAGATGTAAGAACACTGGCATTCAGAGCGAACAAAGACAACAGCATCGGGGATGCCATTCACTGCTTGCTCATTGGGCACCACACTGGATCTCCAGCTGCATCTTTTATGCCTGCAGATCTTCTAGGGTTTTGGACCTTTCGATTTGTTTTATCTTTCCAGATCATCGGGAAAACCCCCCCTCGGTAATTTTCCATAATTACCAACAAATACCGGAAACTTGCCGGTAAGTTGGGTAAATTACCATCTTTACCTGATTACCGCTTTTACACAAGGTCCGATTTTCTCACCGGTCATTTACCATGATTACCACCGCATTACCGGTCAGTTAACACTGGTTTCCAGCCATTATCGTGAAAACACCATTATATTGTGCTCAGGTCTTTCAAAAACAGCAGAATGAGCTCACAAAAGGTTATAACATTGTTTGCTATCTACGAAGTACAAATATCTAGACTACTCAGAATCTGGAACTAGGGTTTAGGGCTAACCCAACCCCCACTGCACACCGTGCGCCACATCCGCGAAGGAAAAGAGGCACTACCTGTTGTATGAACTCGCCCGCGATCATGACACTGGAATCGGAACGGCTTGAACATCACGTTAACAATTAAAGAGGGAAGACACACCTATTATTCAACACCCCCGAATTGCGCGCCAGGCCCGACCAATACCCGCCCGCATCAGCAGGGTCCTCACTCGTCACGATAGCATGGATTATGTTGTGCACTTTGAGGTAGCTGCAGGCATCATTGATTACCCGGAGAACGTCCAGACCAGTGATCTGCCCGGCGTCCTTGATGGCTTGGCGTTGGGCGTCGTTGAAGTAAGCGGGGACGGTGATGGCGGCGTGGCTTCGTATAAAGTCAGCGTACGACTTGGAACAAGTAGAAAAGCCACCCACTTGACCTTGGTGTTCAGGTACTGCTCAGCGGTTTCCCGCATTTGGCCAGTACCATTGACGATAATTCTTCGGCCGACTGGTTGGGGACATCAGAACGCGAGACATCAGAACGCGAGTCACCCCGTGCCGAGAATGAAAAACGCTTACGAATTGTTTCCGTTGGCCGTCGTACTCGACCTTAACCGCAGGTCGGCCGTCACCCTTCGCCACAACCTTGAACGGCCTGCATTACGCTCGCATTAAGACTCATAGCCGTATTTTCAAAAGACCAACGCACCAGTGCTTCCTGTCCGACTCGACCTCCTTGTCGTGAAATTGCCGCCCAATAAGCCGCTTGAACGCAAACACCGTGTTCTGCGCGTTCACCACCGCCTGCCGCTTGGCAGGCAGACCCACAAGCCGCTCGCCGTGCTTGGCAAAGGCGACGACGGACGGTGTCGTCCGCGCGCCCTCGGCGTTTTCAATCACACGGGACGTCTTGCCCTCCATGATGGAGACGCAGGAGTTGGTCGCGCCCAAGTCAATGCCGCCCACAGGGCCTGCGAAGCTCGTTTGGAAACCGGTGAAAATTGAAGTGAAAATTGTACGGACCGTTGACTTTTTGGTTCATGTGCCGCGCGAACACGGACCGCGGTACGGCCTAGAGAACAGTCAGATAGGGCTGGGAGACGAATTCTGAGCCCAGCTCCAGTGATTCAGTATCTTGTTCCATCTGCGGAGATAGAGAACGTTAGCAAAGGAATTGAGTAATGATTGACATTTGGAATGAAGGTGAAACCCAATTAGACGACGCCACGCAGGGACGCTATGATGGAAGAAATGAAATAGAAGACGGAAAACTCACAAAAAACGTAACGCCATTGAGATACAGTCAACGCCCTTGTCCCGCTCGTTCAGCACAGGTGTCCTGCTGATCGGTTTGGTGCTGGATGCAAAAGGGTGTTCCATGTCTGTGAGCCCTGCGTGGAATATGAGTTGAATGGGAGGGAGGAAGAAAAAAAAAGAGGAGAGTACATGGGGAGGACCGCGAGGAGGACGACAATCAGCGCTGCTGCGAGTGCGCCGAAGCGGATTGAGCCTTGTTTATTTGCAGGGTTGCTACCGGAAGGTAGGTTGCACCATAGGTGTGATCGGCGCAGCGTTTGGCGTGGAAGATGATGTGGTGGGGAGGAATGTGGTCGAGTTATTGGGCAGGGGGGTGGATAGGAATTGGTGTCGTCACAGTAGGGATCCACATGTGAACTCTGGACGGATGGGTTGAAACCGTAGGTGTACTGTGGCTCCCAACGATGGAAGAGTGGGGGAGAGAGGAGGAAGGATGGAGGGAAAGGAAGAGACGCATGTGCCGTTACTGTGATGTGATAGAAAAACGAACCACATTTCGCACAGACGTGCAACGTCGGCAATTTGTTGACGTGCGAGATTTACGGAACCTGTCGTGGACTTAGCAAAAAAAAAATTGTCTTTCAGACAAAGGCCACCTCAGCTCTTACTTGCATTGCAATTGAGTCAAGAGACTTTGGAGAATCATTCAGGATACAAACCACCGAGTAAACAAGGGTCTTTCGTGCCTTAACAGAAGATCTCACATCAATTATCCAAGATTGGTTAGGTTTGGGTTGAGGAATGTCTGGTAAGCCAGGGGAAATAATGGCAATTATATAGCGCGACAGAGGAAATGTGGTAACTCACCGGTAACTGGCTGGTAATCCTGGTAATTCAGGGTAATCGCATCAGGGGTTTTGGTAATCGGTAGGTAAGCAGAGCAAATTACCGAAGGAGGTTTTTCCTGATGATGGGCAAATACGCATGGTGAAATCACAGTTGGGATGCCGAATAAAGCTTTATACGGTTGTGCTATGTACAGTGACGGGGCGTAACCGTAAAGTCGGTACGAGAGGGCCTTACAGGACGGTTATGGGTGACAGTGTAACCCATACTGTACACCGTATTTTACGGATACGGCCCCGATCCCTAGCAATGTACATGCTTGAACTCAGGATTGGCGGCCCTGGGGGTCCCTTGTCCAATAAATTCCCATCTTGGTTCACACCTGATTGCTTCACTTAGGCCTTCTCAGAAGCTTCTCCACCCTCCTATCTATTTATGATCGTGGTACTACCCGGGCCGGGTGCCGGTTTTCGACTCGACAAGGGGTTGACAACGGGGTAACTACCGCATCAGACGACCCCTTTCGCATCTTAACCAGCTACCACCACCATGCGAATCCTCTACCTACTCTGGACTGGCCTTTTCTCCTTTGGATTCCTCCTTGCTGCTCTCAAGAGACATGATACCCCCGGGCATGTTGAGCGCCTCCTGTCTCGTTACCATGGGCGATGCCCTTGCAGGTGCTCCTGCTGCCAACATCGTTGGTCGAATAGAAATGCATTTGTTAATGCCGAATAAAGACTCCACTGCCGACTTTGTCGGTCGAATAAATCTGCATTTTTTGATGCCGAATAAAGACTGTGATATCGGATGGCTTCATGCCGAAGCCTTTGCCGAGATAGCACTGTTTGCACAAAAATCTGAACGAATGTGGACTGCTGCAAAGCCATTGCTTTACTGGACACACCTGGGTTTACTGAATATACAGTATTTTCTAGTCTTGATCTATAGCTCTGGCACGAGCTCTTCTCCCAGAACTAGGTGTGCCCGATTACACGGACAGCTCCGGCGCTATGTCATGCTGAAACACGATTATCGAGCCTTGCCGCTATATCATTTTTTGAGTGACTCGCAATTTAAGTTATGTGCCTGTGCAATCTGGCATTTTGCCCCCCTCAGATACATCATTGTTCGTGCGAAAGGAACTGTGCTCCTTGGGCTACTCCTATTCGGTTTATTTTCCCGTGCCTCCCGCATCGAGAAGATCAATTATTCATGCAAGCACTTCGGAGGTGGGACACAGCCTCGCTGGTTTGTTGCTGATATCATGCCCTATCATTTGGGCGACCCTCCACCATGGTCAGACAACCGTGAGATGTTATATGTCGCCCACGGTTCTGCGGATGAACTTGTTGATCAATTCTCCAACGATCTGGACAAGATTCCATGCCGTGTACCGCTTCGAATGCTCGTTCCAAAGTTGACCAAGTCAAAATTGAAAGAAGTATCGTCTTTCCACGGTATTCCGATCCCCAAATGGCGCACCACCGACGAAATCAAGGACATTCTGTCTAATCATGTCTGTGGTCATAAATGTGCCGAATCTGTCAGTGTGTTCAAAACGCTTCCAACGAACGCTGAGGTTCTTGAAAAGAGGCGAAAGCGAAAGCAGGTTCTACGAGATGATAAACGGGCTCAAAGGCGAGGCCGGATCAGTGATGCACTTCGATTTAAAAGGAACAAGCGCTCGCCGGCGCTTCGCGCCGGCTCCCACTTTATAAATAAGCGATGCCTGTCAGATGACGGCAGAAGTTTACAAATGGAGATACGGCTTCAGACGGACAGAGAGGCTTAATTTTATAAAGAGAGTGAAGCAATCAAGGCCAAGAATTCTTTCAATGTTTCTAACCAGGCCACAGAGGATTATGTGTTCCCTCCGGATCTTACCTCTGCAGCAAACGAGCATAGAATAATTCGAAGATGTGCAAGGCTGTGAATCCTGCAAACTTTGAGGAGGCTGGTTGTGCCATCTGTGGACTGCTGCTTCCTTTCACCCAGCTCACACCGAAAGTCGAACTTGAGTTGAACTATGATGTGTTGAAAGTCCCTGGTGTGACTCGCAAAGAGCGGAAGTATAGTGATGACCCGATCGAAGAGGTTGAAAGGCCCATTATGGCGGAGGAATGTGATCATGTGTGTGCTGATTGCGAAGCTCGGTTGCTAAAAAATATCAAGCCCTTACAGAGTTTGGCGAATCACTTATGGGTGGGCAAGGTTCCATGGCAGCTCAAGGACTTATCCCACGCAGAAAAAATGCTGGTGGCTAAAGTTCGTCACAACAGATGTGTGATCCGTGTGGCGTCAGGCCGGGGCAAGTTGAGTGCCAACGCAATCATGTTTGCCAACCCTACAGTCAAAGTATACAACATTCTACCCCCGACAAAAGATGAACTCAGTGAAGTATTAGCCTTTGTATTTCTCGGACCCACAAAACCCACAGATGATGAGTTTAAGCGAACACCAATGCTGGTATGTAGGGAGAGAGTCAAGACAGCACTTGATTGGTTGAAATTGAACCATTCCGATTATGCAACTCTCGAAATATCACTGGGAAATTTGGCAGACCTCCCCGAAAATGGTATACCATGTAGTGTTGAATGGAAACAGACCGAAGATGGTGAGACTACAAAAGTACCCGAGCAATTGAGTGTACATGACGACGGTGAGGAGGAAGGAACCACTTCTGGTCCGTGTACATTTGCTGTGCATGGTTTGAGTGGGGAAGTGTATAACAACATGAAGATTGATGCACTTCAAGCCAAGGCATTGAACCATTTAGCAAATGGCGGTCAGGTCCTGGGTGTCGGTCATGCTGAGAAGCCCGAGGAAACATGGAGTAATGTTCAGCTGTATCCACAGATGTTCCCGTGGCTCTTTCCCTATGGACTCGGTGGGATCGGACACCCGGCACACAAAAAACGGCTGAGTGAGGCCAAGCATAAGCACCACTTGCTCATGTATCATGACAAGAGGTTTCAAACTGATCTGTATTTTCCCATGGTTGCATTCAATGACCTGCAAATTAAATCAGGTGTTACAGGAAGCCATCTGATTGCAAAGCGCAAAAACTTCGGAAATATTGTTGAGCGGCTTAGGGCTATCGAGCCAGCAGTTTTAACTGACCTTGCTCAGAGAATGGAGGCAGGTGATCATGTTGTGCCAGAAAACGAGGCAGAAAAGACTTGTTTTGATCTTCTGAAGGATTTGGACCACGTCGGAGGTCATGTTCAAGGTTCAATGACTTCCAAAAAATATATGAGAAATGAGGTGTGGTCACTTATCACATTCACAGGCGCACCTAGCTGGTTCATCGATACGATATGCCAAAATTATTTTTGAATATATCTAGATACATATGCATACGATACGGCCTTAAGCCGTCGGACTGGAAATGAATATGGGTGAATATGGATACAATAAAATATGGATACGATACAATATGCATCAGGAAAAACTCCTCGGGTCATAGTTCGCCGGCTAATTATGTAGCTCTCGATAGCCGTCGTAGTTCGTGTAGTTTGGCAGACAATTATATAGCAGTTGTAGTCCACATAGCTCCCCACCGGAACTATGTTCGACTATATGGCTTTGGCCCGCAACTATGGCAACATTGTGCACAGCAGCAACTATGATTGCTATTGTGCAATATTTTTTTGGCGCGCAGATTCAGAGCTAACACGTGATCGTGGTGCTGTCACGACGCGACCCAAATTGCCGTTTGGCTTAAGTCCACTCAGATGGAGGGCTACTTGCAACAATTAGTGGGAAAATATGGTGAGTAAAGTGCTACTAACCGATGCATATTAGATAAGCCACATCAAGGGCGGAGTTGGATTCATCTCAAACAAAAAAAAAACAACCTCTGTTCTTGTGTGTTGGTGTCACACACGTCACAACGGCTCCGCGTGCAAGTACCTACCAAAGAAAAATTATGGGATTCTTTGCCTAGTAAAAGTATCTACATGTATATAGGGATTTACATGGAACATCTTTGCCTCGTCTAGAACATTAAATGAAGTCCATTTTTGGTCGATTGCGCTGCCGCACTTAGCCATCAAATGGCAAGCTCGAACAATATGCTGGACAGAAATCACAGCGCAGTTGCGGGTGTGATTACGAGTTGATCGGTGGGTGGTGTACATGCCGGAGATGGGGTCAGGATTATTGAGAGGTGTAAACCACTCGATATAAGCGAGCGGGTGCGGGAAAGTGCTGAATTGGGGAGGGAGTCGGAAAATGACACGGATCTGTGCGGGACGAAGACCTAGGACCAATCAGCCGATGCAGTATGTGCTAGAAACAGTCAGACTTACCTGTTATCCCCGAAGAAGGGACATATTGGGATGGGTCCTCGATGACCAGTGCGGTGTCGAAAATGGCGGGAGATCCAGCAGAACGCCCCTTCGGAGCGACAGCGGGGATGGTGCGGATACGGCTAGATCGGGTCTGGTTGCTGATGTAGCGGTTGCGGGATAGGTGGACCGAAATGTGATTGAAGATGTCGAAGCGATCATACTGGCCGGGAGTTGGGGAAGATTTGAAGTGGACTTTGAGAAAGGCGGTCAGTGCAGGGAGAAAATTGTCAGCACCATGAGCCGTATAAAGATGGCCCACAGTCGCGTTCTCGATGGCAGGAAATTTGGCGATTTTATATGAGGCGAGGGGTAGCTTTGTCGGCGGTAACTGGACAACGACTTGAGAGACGGCAGGAGGTGCCTGCTCATCGTCAAATTCGTCCCCAGAGTCGTCGTCCTGGGCGGTGGAAGGTGTAGTTTGGTCGCTCAGCCACTGGAGATAAGAACAGCGTAAGGCAATTGCTTCTTGGCGTTGAAGCCATAAAGCCATTTGTTCCGTGTAGTCCCGACGATTGCTGGCACGATACGCCTTCTTGGCAAAATCGATATGCAGCCGTTCCGGAGACTCCGTGTTGTAACCGTCGGCGCTGCCCAGACGTCGGATCGAGTCGACATAGTGCTGGAGGGCGTGGATTTTTGGGATATTAAAATGCTCCCGGATCTTGAGGTCGACAAAGACCTGTTTGTGCGCATGGAAGACATTGAGAGACTCTTGTAGGGCGTCAAGAGTTCGGGTGGTATGAGATTGTAGCTGGGCGTAATAAATGAAGTCGATCAAGGCCTTTACGGCTGTGAGAACTTTGGCGCTGACAGCACCTGCCAGCACACCAAGGAATACGCGCTGCATCTCCTTGTGCTCCCTTCCTGTCCATTGCGACACAGTGGAAATCCCCTTCTTGAAATGTCGCAGGCCTGCAAACGCGTTCATCGCGTTGAAGCGTGCATCAAGCTCTGCCTTTCCGACAATCTTTGTGCACCAGCTAACAAGATGATCCTTGAAGGCGCCTTTATGTAATTGGTGCAGAATATCAGGCGTAAACGAGGCAAAGATGTCGGTATGGGGCAGATCGGCCCAGAAAGGTTTATAAACGGCACGGACACCGTCATTTTCGAATGCAGGTGGGTTCTTGCCGTCTTTGTGGTCCCGGAGGATCGCCAGTGTCTTCGTCTCATCACGCCAGATGGTGCTGACAAGATTTTCCCCGCGCTCTTTCCGCCCAACCAGGCATCGTGGACACATATTCTCCATGCAGCACGCCACCAGGCACTGCTCTGGAAAGTCGGCGACGTATGCAGCCAGGATTGGGAAGACGAGGCGAATGAAACCGTCTGCGCAAACCATCTCGACTCCCTCCTTCCCGGCAGCGATCAGAGGCTCGAGGAGGATGGACATGCAGTGGTGGAATAGACAATACCCCGCGAGCGAGCGGGTGTCGTCAGTGAAGCAAGTGAGCTTCGAGACCGGTAGGTACCCCACTAAGACGGTCGCGTGAGCTGACGGCTGACGACGAATGTCTTTAGAGATGTTTCCGATGGTGAGATACACTGGCCAAGCACTCTTATCACCGGAGAACTGCGACAATGAGGTTTCATCGGACGAAATTAGTATTCCACTGATACAAGCACCAGGCGGTAGGAGTTTCTATACTTAAATTAATATTTTCGCTCATCTGAGCACGGCAGACCAAGAACTCACCTGGATCTCCCACCACCACTCCGCTGTCCACATCTCATCAAAAATCCGACTCTCCTCCGTCTCCTCGGATGACCCGTACACGCGTTCCGGAGCGTAAGCCATATGCTCGCGAAAAGCAGGGTTGCTCATTAATTCTTTGATGCATTCGACAGGATCTCGAATCCATAGCTCCAAGTCCTCGGACATCAGCTCGTCGTTCTCGTCCACCTGATTTCCCACAGCAGTCACAATTTTACACGTCCAGTCTGGCCCTGTTGGAAGCTGGTCCACCTTCTGGAGGAATGCGCGGTTGTTATGGAATGACAGGTTTGCCTTTTTATTCTTCCAATCCATGGTCAGTACTCCCGACATTAATCACAACGGCGACAAACTCACAATCGGCAGAGCTAGATATTCTTCTGTCGCAGTCTGGCTGACATTCTTCGAAAGCCACCGCGCCAAATCCCATTCCTCTCCATCCCGGAACAGGAAGTACTTGGTAGTCCCATCAGCGTCCTGGCGCGAACGCATTCAGTGGAACAGAGTCTCCCCCTTCCTCAGTGGTTGCCCAGGGAGTGAACGGCCGAGCTCCTCGTTCTCATACCCCTCTACGAAGCGACTGAAATTCTCTGGGTCTCCCTCATCGGGCACTTCTTCGACTCTAGGAGGTCGTGGACGTGGGATTGGCTCGGGCAGTGGTGGCGTCTCAGTGCGAGTATAAGCGAAGTCGTCTGCTGCTCCCATTGGATCATCCTCATCCTCGTCTGAGGGTACTGTACTATTTCATTCAAATCGGCAGTCATGCGTCACGCACCCCCCTGTCGATCACGAACTTTGGTCGAGGTCACGCGTCACCCGGGCCTTTATCGAACTTCCAAGTGGTCACACAGGCCCCAAATTACCTTTAAAAAAAAATAAAAAAGGCAAAAAAGACATAAATTTCGGTTCAAATGCCGAAATTTTCGAGGTGTCACGCAAAAGTTCGGCGGCTGCCGAAATGTCGAATAGGTAAAATGGGTCACGCGTCACACCCCCTGTCGATTTGAATGAAATTGTCCAGTAGTGACGGTGGGTGGGCACCATCAGCCTCGCCCTCGTCGCGATTAACCGTGAAGGTGCTGTCAACTGCAAGACTGTCCTCCCACTCTTGAGGACAGCGTCGGGACATGGCAATGTGCAGCTTAACGCCGGCATGGGTTTTGATGTTCTTTCCACAGTACTGGCAGCGGGGCATAGTTTGGGGAAATCTGGGGGATTTTGGTGCGCTGATTTCTTTGAGTCGTTTGACCAAGGGGGAACAAATCCGCGAGATTCACACTACACCTCGAAGTTTTTTTTCAGTGAAATCCGGGACCCCTCCCCCCCCCCGCAGAAAAGGGAATTCCCATTTTAGGACGTGATCCGAGCTTTCCCACACAACCGGCAAGTAGCGATCTGACTTGGAGAGCACCGTGTGCTGCCACCACTTGACGGATTACTTCCAAAAAATATTCCGGGGTTCTTAACATCATTCTACACCTCTCTCATTTTCTCAAGGCATGTTTCCCTTTTGAGATGAGACACATAACTTAAATACCTGTGTCTAACGCCTCTCTTTTTGGTGTTCTCACACGAGTTGCAAACCCCGTTCCGACATCACTCCTCTGCAGCTGCACAGCCTATATGGAACTAGAGGACTATCAGTAAAGGTCGAAATCAGAACAAGCCACGTACTCAAATCGTCTCGCACCCGGCCCGAATGCACTTGACTGCATCCGACTCGCGCTGTTCATTCGTAACTTCTTTCCCGCAAATGCATTCGACCTTGGCAGCTTTCCTTTTGGTCCTGGGACGCAGGGCTGAAAGCTTCGGAGTTGAGGTAGCTGGTGAGTTTACTGCCACCGCATCTGGACTGTTGCCGATTGGTGAAGGTGCCGGAGACGTTGGGTAGACGGCAGGAATATTTGAGAGGGACTTCAGAGCATGATAGGAGTTGTAATGCGCAGTGAGGTTGTACATCCACAGAACAACCCCACATTGCAATGGGCACTTGATGAGATGATTACTGCACGGACTCTTCTCCGAGGACTTCATCGCCGCGGACATTTGGAAGTTGAGCGGGTTGAGACAGGTAGAGCTTTTCCAATCAATCTGTTGAGCAGCCGCTGTACCAGAACACTTTTGAAGGACAAAAGTGCACATGGTCGAGACTCGAAGCCAAGCGACCACTTCCAGTTGTATTTATCCCCGGGCTCCTCGCCGGAATTGACTAGAGCGAGGTGAAAGATCTGATACGAGATTTTGGTGCCCCGGTCAGGTAAGAGTTCAAGGACAATTGATTCCATGGGACACGAGCCCAGGATTATTGAGTTAACTTGCCCAACTGCGAGGAAACATTCCCCATCGCATTGAACAATCGTGGCGACTGGATTTCCGATTCGAAGAGATGGCGCACCGGTGGGGTTGTCAAATGCAATGTGGTGAGGCACAGTCTCTTCGCAAAAGCAGGAATTCCGGCCACACGCTTCGTTATCGGTCGAGAGGCGTGGCAAGCAGCAACAATGCCATACATCAAGCTATATGACTACGTAGTCTCATAAGTCACTAACACACTTGTTTTCAGAGTGTTCTAGGTGTTAAAACCACTATATAAATTTTGGCTTACAACTTTTTTTTCGAGCCTGGGTGGGGACCCCTCCCCCCCCCCCCAAATAAGGAAATTTCTTATCTTTGGTGCCCCTTGCGTTTGACCCCCAAAATTTACATGTGTCTCAGTGCCGCCCATCTTTGAAATTCGGGGCCGCCCTTCCCGTGACGTGCAGGTTTGTTTACTAACACCGCAAATCTTCGTCTCTAACCACTACCACCTCTTTCCCGCCCTCCTCGTTTGTTTATAAACAACCCGTCTCTCTTGCCTCTAACCATGACCATACAGACGCGTTGTTTGGCCACCCCTGGGACTATTTAAAGAGGCGGCCAATATCAGGTCTGCTCCACTCATCCGCACTTTACTCTCTGTCCCACCCAAACTGACTATACACATACCAATGGCAGCCCAATCCACCCTTCGTCAAGCCACCTCTGGTTCCGGGTCCTCGACTCGCCCACGCACCTCATCCGGCCGCACCACCGACAAAGAGAATATAAGGAGCCAAGGTATGCACCTCAGCAATGTCCGCTCATCCGATGAACACTGACCATCAATATACACAGGGCTCGAAGCTGAGCTTCGTCGCAAGCATAACATTACCCGTGAGTTTTGACCCACCTCTTTACACATCTCTGTTATCTGATCTCGCTGACTCTTCTTACAGACACTACCGAGACGGCCCAGGAACTAAATGAAGAAGATGACAACGAAGGTGAGATTGATCTTATTTCAATGTCTGCGCAATGTCTGCGGCTCGATGCTTAATGTTTACGCACAGAGGGCCACTATCGCGATGATCACGAGAACAGTGATGATGACGATAACGAGGACGATGACGAAGATAGTCCTGTCCGTGGCCGTATCCGCCGCGTCAGTGAAAAGCAGGCCCAGCGTAGTAAGTCTTTCACAGTACGACTCTTCCTTGACTTCAATACTAACGACAAAATTCCGGTTGATGAGCAAAAGCAAGCAGACGCTCGCAAGCAGGCGAAGGCTGTGAAGGCTGCGAAGGCCGCAGACCGGGCAGCCGGTAGAGCTGAGGAGCCTCTTCGACCGAGAGAAGATGCGACTGTATGTCACTCAGATATTCTCCTTCATTCCATGCATAACAACATACAGTTTACCTTGCACACCATCACCGGCACCCGTCCTACCGCCACCAAAAAAAATCTTGTCCAGCGCGACAACCGTATCCCTCTTGTTGCCAAGTTTCCGAGCCTCGATTGGCGTGCACAAGGTCCCATCGACCACCGCAACAATCACCACAGCAATCGCGAGGCTCTTCCCTCCAGCCAAGAGGAACAGCAGCACACCTTCCGCGGTCGCAGCCCCCGCCGTGAAGTTCCTGTTGCTCGGGCTCCAGTGCGTTACCGCTCCACTTTTTTGATTTCCTTTTTGGGACATTCTGACTCGGTCATGTAGATCCGCAATATCAATGGAGGGGTCGTCCCTGACCGAGTCACTGTCCATGTCGTTGCTGCTCACCAGTCCCGCTCCACCCGCCGCTCTCCTTCGCGCTCGCGCTCCCCTGATACGGGAGACAAGCGCCGCCGATCTACCTCCATCGACTCAGAAGACCTGCGCGAGCTGCAATTGTGAAAGTCGAAGTCGCACGCAAGGGTGAGTCGCAAGGAAGTGTATTCAGGGCGCAGGAACACGAGCGCGAGGGATACAAGAGACTACTGAAATATACGAATATAGGCCGAATATAAGGAGGAAGCTGTGCAACGGATAGGGGGGGTAGGTAAGGTAACCGGGCGACGTCGCGCGCGACGATCCTATTTCCAACAGCAATCACCGAGGATGGCGACATCTAGTGGTCGTCCTCGCGCCAAGGACCTGGACGACCACACCAAAGAGTGCACCATGTTGGCCATCAAGCTCTATCGGTGCTACCTCACAGCGGACTACATGTTCCCGGTGAGCGTTGGGGAAGGAGAGTTCGCCAAGCGCGCGTGGGACGATGCATGCGAGGAGTTCAATGAACTGCTCCCGCTAACTCCATATGTTGCGAAGTTGGTGCGTGCCCTCTCACCTCTTACTCGCTCCTTTCCTCATCCTTCTCGGCTAGATTACCAATCGGGGCCCTCATATGCGCGGCGAGCTCAAGACTAAGCTCAGGCCAATGACGGAGCTCCTCTACGGGTTCAAGACTGGTAACAACAGGAAGACTATCGCTTTCAATCGCAAGCTCGCTGAGGACCTCAAGGAAGGCGCATCATTTGCATTCAAGGTATGTGTTCCGAAGCATTCATACCTGGCACTTAATCTCTGTAGTATATCAAGGAAAAGAAAGGCCTGTACAAGGCCCGATCCTCCAGCGTGGCGCAAACGCCATGTGGTTTGCAAACCGTCGTGACGAAGGTCCCAGCCACCCGGAGTATTTCAGTCCCTTTCCTTACCAGGGACTGGCTGCAATTTTAACTGCTGTACGTATTTCTTTTCATATTCCTCATTCGGCGCTGATTTCTATCAGACCGAGAACACCATCGACGAATGGCTCACCGGTATCCGGACCGACGTGCCTTTTACAGCGAACGAGTATCGCAGCGTGTATGAAACCCACCTCAAGTCGTTGCAAGACTACAAAACGCACACCGCCAAATATGGTCTGCTTGACAAAATCCTGACACGCATGCACAACATTGGACGGTACGTGTTTCTAATCTCATGCACGCATTACTCTGACCTGTTTAATCTAGTTTCCATGCTGGTGCACAGCCCATCACCGTCGCTCCCACCTCCGTTTTCTCCAAAGAGGTTTTAGACGCAGCCCTCAAGGAGTGGGAGGAGGACGAAGAAACCGAGACCGAGGGCGAGGATGGGGAGCACGATCTTGAGTAGCCACAGTAATTTAATATGGCACCTGGTGGTAGCGCAATAATACCGTTTCTTTTTCTTTCTACCAGTTGGAGCCCGAACTATGAGTTACATGTGCTGGCTGTAGTCCTACATTGTGCAATGTAGCCTACAGAGCTACGGAAATATGACGCTATGTCGACTTAGCCGGTAACTATATTGAGTGATGTAGTGATATATAGGCTTGGCGGGCAGCTATAGCGCACTACATAACGGGGGGTTGTCGACAGCGCTACGCCGGCTATAGTTACTACATAGGCCTACATATGCGCTGGGATTTTTGCTGATGTGGCGCTCAGCACCAGATATATCTGGATACGGTCATAAATCAGGGGCCCGGGTCCGGCCATCGCTGATCACAGACACATCCTTGGCATCCAAATCGGCTCTGTTATTCGTCCGTGCGGTAAATCTTGGCAAAGGAGTCGCGTATCAAGGTGCTGCCCAGCTATAAAATCACGTCAGCCGATCAGTAAGACAGACAAAAACTTCGAAAACTTCTCCGTCACTTGTCGGCGCATCAATGGCCCCATCGCTCGCCGAGGATCTGGAAACTTTGCTCACCACCATCAAAAATCTCCCTGCCGCTGCTCAATCTGGGCGCCGCCATGATCCCGCTGGAAAACATCTTACTCCTGGCCTCACCAAGGGCAACAATTCCGAACCCGCTTTTCCCTCGCACAAGGATGGTCCTTACGCTGTATTCAATGAGCAATGGGAGCGTGTATTCCAAAGGCAGCCGGGCGATCCTGCCGACACACTGGAGAAGCTCGTGTCTCACGGCCGCTTGCTATCCCTGGTGTCAGCATATCTGTTGAACATCTTTTTTCGAGCTTGAAACATACCTTGTCTGATGCTCGGTCGTCCATGACCGCAGAAAACGGCGTCAGTGGATATTGTTACAAAGGAAGGTTTAGAATCTGGACTTGCAGAGGGGGTGAACTATACGGATTTCATCAAAATTTACGAAAAGTAGGATATATTCAGATATATTCATATCATATCGTATTCAACGATCTGGATATGAATACGATTCACTACAAATATGATACCGGGCTTCTAAGGTGAATATGATATGGATATGAATACGGTACAGAATTTTCGTATTCATATCATATTTTGGCCAGCACTAGAAGTGAGAGCTGTAACCCAAACGGCGCCAGGGGATGCATGACATAATTGATGTTGACTCTGCACCCTCGATGCCTGTAGGTTATACGGATCCGGCCCAAACCGTCCCAGAAGCCCCGCCTCCTCTTTGTGATGACTGGGAAGACTGACAACATCATGATGGATTGCAATGACTGTGAAAGTTCATCGCGGTGGCGGGATCAATACAGAGAGGCAGTGGATGACTTGATGCTGCGTTCAAATGTTCATGATTGCAGACGTCCATTGGCGGGGACTGACCAGTTGAAGCCGCTACAGCCTGGGGCGCGGATCAGACAAGAGGTCCGAGGATGTCTTCGCAAGGATGGGACTTGCCGATCTCGCTTCCCCCGCGACATATTTATGCAAACCGAGGTAGATCCTGCTGATGGATATATTAACATGAGAAAACGAGAGGCTATGATCAACACTGTGACGCCAGTGGTCACTTACACCTTGCAATGCAATACCGATGTTACCAGTCTTTTATCTGGCACTTCCATCAAGGCTGTTGTGGCCTACATATCTGACTACATCACGAAACAGAGCCTAAAAATTTATCACATGTTCGATACTGTGAAGAATGTTATCAATAAGCAAACCGACAGTCTGGGAGGCTCTGCAACGTCGAAGAAAAACACAAGAAAACTCGTCATGCAAATGGTCAATTCACTTACATCCAAACTTCAGATTGGAAGCCCCATGGCGTCTCTCTATCTTCTTGAGAACCCTGATCACTGCACGAATTTGAGTTTCAAAGTCTTTTGGTGGAAGAGCTATGTTCCCGAGGTTGCAAAATCCTGGCATAAAAAATCTTTTGCTGAACCTGAGAAGATTTGCAAGTCAATCGATTTGGATGAATCAGATGGAGGCGACGACGAGAGTGGTGGAAATGACCGACCTGTCTTGCTTCGTGCTGAAGGGGAATATGCGGGTGCAACCAATGTTGATGATTATATCCATCGACCTTCGAGTTTTGAGAGTACATCACTCTATGAGTTTTTCCAGATGACCAGCCGGAAAAAAAGAACTGAAAAACAGAAGCGGGACTTCATCACCAGCCTTGGAGAGGAACCATCTGAACGAGTAACTTTTGAATTGGCCACTGAACCGACTCCTGATGATGATGACTGACTAGACAATGACTTGGAAGAAGTTGCCTGGGACGAGGTCATTGGAGACAAGTCTGATGCAGTCTCTATGCATCCCTTCCAGCCTGGACACGAGCTGTACAAAACACACTATATCCGATGTGATAGACGGGATCTTGAAAATGTTGCCCCAAATTTTGTTGGAGGGGCTTTACCGCGCATGGATCAAGGAGACCGTGAGTATAACTTTATGACAATGTTGACTCTGTTCAAACCCTGGCGATCCGGAGATGACTTGAAAGCGGAAATAGACAACTGGGATGAAACATTTCGAGATTATAGATTTTCTTCAAAGGCATTGCAAAAAATGAAATACTTCGATATCAAATATGAATGCAACGACGCCCGCGATGATTATTCTTCTTTAGACAAAAAAGCACAGAAAGCAATGCCTCCATTCTCCAGATACATGGTTGACAATCAACATGACAATTTTGGTGGCAATAATTATCAAGACTACGGAGAAGATGCTGACTTCACCTCCCCTGAGGGACCAAGCAAGGGGAAAAAAATGGCTTGCAATGGAGGAGAAAATTTCCGAGGCTGAAAAAGTCATGCAACGAGCGGGATGGACTCAACGAAAGACCATTTTAGGTCTGGACCTTACCCGCTTTGTTCCTGATTTAAAATTGAAAGGTTCGCAATGGAAAACTAAAGTGAGTCTGGCGAAGGATGCCGCATTAGAGGCGAAGGTGAAGAATGCGCCAGAAGGTGTGAAGAGCAAGAGAAATACTAAAGAACCAGACTCCACCGGACAGGTGCTGCTCTTGGAGTCGTTTTACTTCACCAAGTATTTCAAAGCAAAAGAGAAAAAGGCCATGAGGGTTGTTGACTCGGTGATAACGGACTTTAAGCTCAATGCGGAGCAGGAAAGAGCATTTAGACTGGTAGCGAATCATGCGATTGCTGAGGACCCCGATCAGCTAAAAATTCATCTTGTTGGAGTTGGGGGCACCGGGAAATCCCAAGTGATCAGAGCATTGATATCGTTCTTTGAGAGACGGGGAGAGGCACATCGGTTCCTAGTTCTTGCACCCACCGGAACTGCAGCAGCTCTCTCAGGGGGTTATGCTTACCACTCCGTGTTGGGCATTGTGGACAAAGTTTCTGGAGAGCAGAATGAGAGTGCACATATCAATAAAGTTCGACAACGGTTGCGGGGCGTGGAATACATCTTTCTTGACGAAATCTCCATGATTTCATGCAGTCATTTGTATAAAATTAGTGCGAAGCCTTGGACGTACACGATGAACCATTTGGAGAAATGAACATGTGCTTTGCTGGAGATTTTGCCCAACTACCACCGGTAGCAAGTCTGCCACTTTTCAGTGGAAGTGCAATAGTAGCTCCTCTGATTGCTGTGGGAATGACCGCAACCCAACAAGAGAACACCATAGGCAAAATCATTTGGCAAATGGTGGATACTGTTGTAATCCTGAAGCAAAATATGAGGCAAACGAACATGTCAGCCGAGGACATTAAGTTCAGGAGTGCATTGTCAAACATGCGTCATGGAGCGTGTACTCCGGATGATATAGATTTTTTGAGAACCCGGCAAATAAGCAAAAGGCAGGGCCATCCTCCATTTGAAGACCCACGGTTCCAAAATGTTTCTCTGATCACAGCATGGAACTCCCAGAAAGATCAGGTCAATGAAATGGGTTGTGTTAAATTTGCCGAGGAGACTGGCCAGCAACTTACTTGTTTCTACGCTGAGGATACCCTTGCCGAGAACACAGGAACAAATGAGTGGGCATCTCGGACTGATAAGAAGAAAAATGTTGTACCTGCAAGAAAAGCATTGACAGAGCGGCAAAAGATGAACTTGTGGGAAGCCCCAGCTTGTATGAGTGACAATATTCCTGGACATTTGCACCTGTGTGTAGGTCTGCCAGTCATGATACGAAACAACGAAGCAACTGAGCTCTGTATAACCAAGGGACAAGAGGCGACAGTCGTGGGTTGGCACGAGGCAAAAGGCTCTTCAAAGCAAAACCATCCTTGACACCTTATTCATCAAATTAACGAACCCTCCGAAGACCATACAAATTCCGGGCTTACCCGAAAATGTCGTTGCCCCTAGCAAAGAACTCGACGAAGATATGGGCCTCTTTGCCGGATGACATGATTGTTAATATCTCCCGCCAACAGGTGCCAGTACTTCCTAATTTTGCAATGACAGGACTATTAGTGTCCAGAGATAGCCTGTCGGATCCACCTTTGCAGTCAATAACCATGGCTTAGCGAAGCTGAACTGGTCCTATTCTGCAAGCACGATCTCTTCTATCATTTACGGCTTTGCCTGGTCATGGTATAGGCCCTTGATGTCCGAAAAAAGCGATGGAACACCCCTTTTTCAGCCCGGAGAGCAAGGGGGTTCAACTTTCGGAAAAAGGACACAGGGTCAAAAAGTTTTTTTTGACCCTCAGTGGTCCCCCCCCCCCTCTCCCCCTCTCTTTCCATTAAGGAAAGAAGTTTCTCACCCCTGATGCCGGGCCACACCTCCAAACGTGTCAGACGTGCAATTTTCCACGAATGATGACCCATCACAGTTGAATCGCCACTCGGGGATGTGTTGTTTGTCAGGGAAGCCACCAATGCGTTGTTTTTGCCTCCAGAACTGGTGGAAATTGATGTTACAAGTGATGCACTGGTTATAGTGCTTAGAACAAGAGATGTGTGTGGCTTTCGCATAAATAGGTCTATCAATTCCATAAAACACGGTTTTAAATACTTCTGAAGTTCCTTCATAACTAGCACTAAAAGTTTTTTTCAACCCTCCCTGGGACCCCCCCCTCCCCACGTACAAAATTTTAATCTTTGACCCCCCTGGCCAGAGAGTGGGTAAGGCTTGACCAGCTCATGGAACTGTTCACCAGATGCGATGGTCAGGGCTAATTGCCATAGGGCCATTGCTCGGGCTATTTGAGTAGAAAAACTCTTGGAGCATGGTGAGCAATTGGGGGGCGGTGGGGCCAGCGGCATCTTCACCTGCTTGAAAAGAGGGGACGGTGGAACAAGATGCACCTAATGTTCACCCGAGATTTGATATATATCCCTGATAGTATTTGTAGGATTCCGCATTATGCTCGATGAGGACATGACATGCATGCTCCACCTCATCTGAGCCCAATTTAGTGAGCAAAGCGTGCTAGAAGAGATTAGAAGGGTGGAAATAAGTTTGCCTTGGTCACGCACCTCTAATCTCCATGACTCTGTTTAAAAGAAACATTATTGTTCTTGTTTGCGGAGCGGGTTTCAGAAAGTACCATCTAGGGAAAACTTTGGAAACATGACTGCTGTGCGCTGCTCAGAAAGTACTTTTTTAGGGAAAGCTCTGTGAACACTCTTGGCCTATAAACTACAGGCCCTACTTGAGTCTACTGACTACTTTAAACTTGTTTCTCTGTCACTTGGACACACACACACTGCGAAGCTATAAATCTGTCTTGTTTGGAAACTATGTTTCCACGTGTCTAGAAACATGTTCTACGCAGCTTGCTCTTCGTCTCTTTGAGATACGAAACCTCTCCCTACAACCTTTACAAAGCCCTGTACTAGGGGATGTAACTCGTCGGAATCTCTGGAAACGTGCAGATATCGCTGTTTGATTTGTTTGTTGGTTGTTGGAACAGTCTCTGGACTGTTTCTGTACCAATTGCAAGTTAAGTGGGGTTATTTGTGTGTTTCTTATATAGGTTCTGAGCACATCAATCACTGTGTCATATGGTCAAAGAATCTAGCAGCTGTGACGGTGTTCTGAGCAATCTGGCCTCCCTAGTCAGACCATAAACACGTGTTCTCTCTTTGACAGGCGGAGATGGGAGAGAACTGTTGATGGTCTGATTTTGTTCGCGCATCTGATACCGTAGGTCAGTGTTCCCGAACGGGAAGTCCAAATTGGGCAACTCCTTCTGCATTGGGACGGATTTCCGAGTGCCACGTGCAGGAGCTCATTTTTGAGGGCTTGCTGCAGTGTTCTTCCAGGTTCAGGAAAATTCAAGAGTCTGAGTTGGTGTCTTACAATGGCCCAGGAGACTTGAGAATGCTTTGTAGGATCCAAAACACATCGAAATTTCGTGTTGTACAGTTGTATTCAACATCCACGTGATCTGGAAGCCGGACCTACGGTATCAACCCCGCAAACAAATACAGACTGTGAGCAATCAGCCTCATCTGTTCATCAGAGTTGTGGATTTTCGGGGTGAAGTAGATTTCATCATCTGCAAAGTATAAGCAGAGGGGATGATTATTATCTACCGGTGAAAATGTGATGAACCAACTTGGTGCACTCACTGCGAATTTGGCACATCTGTTTTCTTCGGAGATACTCATTGTGCTGGGTACTGTTCGAAGGCACCGTTTACCCGCTTTCAAATGCGCCTGGTCTCATGTAAATCTGCGCAGAAACGAGTGAGAAACAAGGCCGGCAATCTGCCGGGTCAAATGCGCTCCTCTTTTGTCTATTTTTAGCTAGTGTTATTAGTTTTGCAAACAGCTGTAATTAAAAGGTCCCAGTGCATGGAACAAAGTTAATTCTGGTTTAATACTCGATTTTGTACTACAAAATCTAATCCTGAGTGAAGCAGGTCGCGCCATAAACACATTCCTTCTTCACAAACGGTGTGGAAGTGCCTAACGGCACGCTCATCACTCTTGGCCCTGAGGCATGTTGCAATTGAGCTCCCATCTGGGCAATAACAGCTACGTCTCATTTCTTCTAAGTCTCTTTTGAACACACTCACCTCTTCCTCCTATCCTCTCTATATCTAGAACGAATGATCACCAAGCTTGCATCCGACTGTTGACTTCATTACCATGCCACAACAATCTCACATGTCATCGTGTTCAACCTCGAGCGACACACACATATTCTTGGTGGAAGGAACATAGGCCTTGGGAGCACCAGTATCGTCATATTTTCCATCCTTTATTGTCTCAACTCCAATCACTCATACCTCAAATTATTTTATAGTTCTTATCTTATCTACTTCTCCTTGTACGACAACCAACGCGACGTGCTCGGTACACGCCTGGGATCAAGACACCAGGGGTCTGGAGCACCTCTGGCACGCGTCTGGTGGGGGCAGCACACTCTCCCTATCACGTCTTTGCGCGTATCCCGGCTGGTGGTTGTTCAACGGTGTGATTGGCCTAGGACGTTCTCCCTGCGATGGTCTCTTGTATATTTCCGTTTGTATTCGGTTTCTACAGGCTCTGGTGACGCAGGAGTACGCGTTTCAGCCACCCTGATCGTAGTATAAATTCCCCGGCAATGACATTCAGGGGACATTCCCTCTTTCTTTCTCCCACAATTGTCCCCCACCTGGGTTCGAGTCCGAGTCCCGAGCACAACAAGAATCCGAGTACAAGAGGTCCAGAGAGAGGCCTAGATCGAGAGACGAGTCCATTCAAAGTTGAGTCGTTATTTCATATTGAGTACATTAAATCTATTGTATCATTGCAGCCTAGGGTATAACCACCGACCTTCTCCCTCTGGTCCACCGCGTGACCGAGCCCTCTGATTCTCTTTCATATCAGGATGAAACTTGCCTCGCATAAGCGTAGGCAAGGAAACCCGTTTCTGAGTATTTGGGTCCGTTATGGTGATCGTTTGCATGCCAGAACTAAAGTTCTGGATGTTTTGAGCGAGTCAAAATATCAAACGGTCGACCAAGCAGGACGTTGTATGCAGTTGTTTCTATGATGTGGACCTGTAGATACACGTGGATATCACCAAAGGTGAATTGAACATTGCGTGCCAAGCCCGCAGATTGTTTCAGCTGTGCGTTCGCACTTTGTGGTAATGTCTGGGTCCCAAGAAAGACCCAGCCGTTCCGCCACGTGTTTAGCCATGGAAACAATCTCTGAACCAGGATCCACAACACTCTCCAGTTTCTCTCGTCCTTCCAGCACTGGGAAAAGAACCCGTAGGTTGGCTGATTCCACAGCAGCGTAGATCTGTTTCGGTGCCTGGTTTGGTGCCAAGTTAGAATAATATTGTAGAACAATATCTGGCGCCACCACACAGCCGGGTTCCAGACCCACATCCTTCTCTGTAGAAATATACACAGAGTCGACGGGCGTCAGACTGTCTATCAATATTGCATCGCTGTTCAGTCGTACAGGCTCATCTTTCTCCATGAAGGGAAGACCAGGTACTTCCGCTGCGAAACCAGTCATTACAACTGGTTTCACCGGTTTCCGCACCTTCAATGTTGTCTCCCTCAGCGCCTTGGCATATTCTCCATTCATGGATGTCATCATGCCGACTGTAAGACCGTCCAGCACATGTTTCTGGTTTGATTAACTAAGTTCTGTACGATGTTTCCATCGTCAAACTTAGAAACCAGTTTATACGCCTTCTCTTTTGCTGGTTCCTTGAAACGTAGAGCTGAACACAGCAGTGCAGGATTTACACGCACCCCGCTCAACTCCGTGGACCGTCTCAATTTTTCAAATCCCATCGGAGGTTCCTCTTCCTCATCTGAATCGTCCAGAACTATACGCCTCTCTGCGCGTTTTGCAGGGGCTTTAGGAACATCTTCTTCCTCCTCTAACTCATCAGGCTGAAGGAATTCCACCCTCTTGCCTTTTTGCCTCCAATCCAATTCCGCATCAGCAGCAGAAACACGGTCCTCAGGAGGTTTCGCTGCTTTTGGTGGTCTCGCTTTCGGTCGGCCACCAGCCTCCCTCATCGGTCCGCCTAAAAATTTTGGGTTAGACGGAGGATCCACCTTCACCCCACTCCTAGTTGCTACCAACTGGTCGACCACACCTCCAGTTCCCTCGCCTCGAACTGCATTAAACAGCTGAATAAGCTGAGAAATGTCGATCCCATTATTCGCCTGAACAGGCGGGCTCACGAACTGTCCTTGTGGGACCTGCAAGAATTGTTGCGGTGGTTGAACACCGCTATTTGAAGCAAGGGGTTGCGCCCCGGTTGACGGAAACAGAATGCTCTGTTGGAACACGGGAGACGGAGCCATATAATCCTGACTGGGAGCACAGCTCATCTGCTGTATTTTCACAGATTGAATCTTGTCCTCAGTTGTATCATACAGGTGATCCACCCTGTCAGTATACCCGTTTCCATACCCATCGTCCTGAGTCCAAGAAGCGCTCAAGTAGAAACTCTGCATCATTCCAGCGCGCTGGGCCTTGGCAGACTCCCTGGTGACACCCTGCCTCCGGAAGTGCTCCTCCACCTTTTGCATGTGACTCAGGTTTTCAGGATACCTGGGTATCCAACCACCCGTTCCAAGCCTAAGCTGCCCATCCTCAACCTTAACCCATCTTCAAGTTTTCAGCAAGACATTTCTCCTGCAGGATCGCTGTATCTCTCAGTTGCGCCATTTGCCCAGCAAACACGTCAAGTCTTTCATTGACCTCTGTTTTTATCGAATTCATGGGAGTTGAATCCCGTGAAACCAGAGTGGGAATAAGCCCAGGAACACGTGTGGACGTGCTGGCTCGAGGGCTCTCAAGCAACATTGCACCCGCGGTTCTCCCAGTCCAATTGTTCGCAATATAATCCGCAAGTTTCAACACCTGATTATAGGACAAACGGGCTCCTCTCCGAGTAGTGGGTTCCGTTTCTTCGTCAGAAGCTCCATCGTCCGCAGCGGTTCCTTCATGAATCGCGTGTATGCCCTGCTGGTTCATGGCTACCTCCACTTCTTGGCTATAGCCCTCCTCCAACACGGACATGACAAGATCAACTAACGTCCGGTTCACGACCAACACTGAAGGTCCTTTCTTCAGTTTCTCTGCTTCCATTTCAAACGCTAGCCTGAAACGGCGCAATTTCCCGAGTTCGGGGCAGGAAATAGGACGCGCTGATGCGCATATGTCCTGGAGTTTCTGAATCGAACCAACCTCCTGGTCCTCCACTTTGGGATACAACCGCAAGATTTGTTTCCACCATTTCTTATACGTCGAACCCTCAGCTTCCGCAAACATGGAGAGACTCTGCCATTGCTCCCGGATATCGCTATCATCGAGATAATTAAGCAGAAGCTTTGTCTGTTCTTGTTCGCCAGTGATTCCTCCACTCTAAGAAACAATTTGAGACTGCTGGCAGTCTCGTCATCGAACTTGGGACGATTAGAATCCCAAGCCGTGGGTATTTTAAAGCCCTGAACAGTAGGCATGGTCGTTATTGGACCAGAAGAAGAGTTCGGTGTTGTTTCTGTCTTAACTGGGTTTCCGAGATCACTCGGTTCGTTTTGCTTAGGCAAAGAAACAGAACCAGAAGCTATCGCTTTTGCCCGTGAAGAAACGCTACGCCCACAACCTCAACTAGGAGAACCAGATACGCTCGGTGGTTTCCAATGCGTGAAAGTTTACAAAGGAGCAACTAGTGTATCCCTCGCTCGACGGGAAGTCACGGTGCTATGCGATGCCGGAGCGGGATTACTGAATTGTCCGCTACGAAGTCCTCCTTCTCCACGAAGTAGAGCAGGAAAACCCGAAGGTAATGTGTCTGGTTCAGTACCAGAGCCTCGTCTAGGAGGAATGGTGACAACCCAACAGAAACGTGGTTTGGAAGAGTTTCCAAACGAGTTTTTACAGCAGAATGCTCAATCCTATCTCGAAACGAGATCAGAACCTTCCGTCGCGGTGGGCTCCAGATGATTGATGTGCTCAGAACCTATATAAGAAACACACAAATGACCCCACTTGACTCGAGAGCAGCACAGAAACAGTCCAGAGACTGTTCCAACAACCAACAAACAAATCAAACGGCAATATATGCGCATTTCCAGAGATCCCGACGAGTTACAGCCCCTGGTACAGGGCCTTGTAAAGGTTGTAGGGAGAGGTTTCATATCTCAAAGAGACAGTAGAGCAGACTGCGTAGAACATGTTTCTAGACACAGTGGAAACATTGTTTCCAACAAAGTAGATTTATAGCTTCGCAGTGTATGTGTGTGTGTGTCCAAGCGACAGAGAAACAAGTTTAAAAGTAGTCCCATAGACTCAAGTAGGGCCCCTAGTTTATAGGCCAAGAACGTTCACAGAGCTTTCCCTAAAGAGGTACTTTCTGAGCAACGCCAGCAGTCACGTTTCCGAAGTTTTCCCCTAGACGGTACTTTCTGAAACCCGCTCTGCAAACAATAACAATAATGTTTCTTTCAACAGAGTCCTAGTTCCAACAGATTCTCAGAGTTCAGACGGTTTCCAGGCAAAGCCCAAGTACGTTTCCAGAATAATATATGATTCAGAAACAATTGAGATTTCGACTAATAGTGCTACTCTATAAGAGTGCGTTCACCGAGGATCCCAGATCAACCCAATGCGCAAGAATATAGCCTACTAGTTCGGGGGAAGATGCTGTGTCCATCGTAGAAACACCCTCGGATACTTCTACAACCGCCAAGACACTGTTACAAAGCCCAAAACACAATCCCAATGAGTCAAAAGTCTGTTTATCCGCCTCTTTAACCGCGTTTCGGTCGGTTGTCCTTCTGAGCGTCGCCTCCCATTGGTCCCCAACTGCGAGCACGCCATGTTCCCTTGCCAATTACGAGGCAGGAACCCATCAGCAGCACCCCTGTATTATTCAGAGGGTGTGTTGATCACCGATAGATCGGCACTGCATCCCATTCGACCTGTTTCTGCTTCAACTCAAGTCTCCCCTTGGTTCCAAGCACGGAAGTTGATAATACTCCTTTGTAGGTCTCGGTAGATACCTGTTTCTCTAGGGTTTCCCAGAAAGGGTTCTTGAGAACGAACCTTAGAACGCCTTTAGAGTTGTGATCCGGATCCTCAGAATAGCCGACCACCTGTTTCTGTGTATCCGCATTCAAGGGAAACCGGCAACTCTGGCAACCGAAACACTCGTGACCAAGCGCGCCTCCCCTAGCATCTCAACACAACACAACACATTGCCAACTCCCGTTCCTTTGACCCGTTTCCATTGCTTAAGTGGATGTTGGAAACAAGTCAAAAGAAGTTCCTTGACTTATTATTCGGCTGCACGTTTCCCTTACAGTTTTCAGGGCGAGACTAGCCAATGGGTGTTCTAATTCCTTAGAACGTCCACCCGTTTCTCTGTGGTTCGCCCAACAGCTACCAGGAACCAGTACTGTTGCATAGAAACAACAGTTTCAGCAATGAGCACGATCAGAAACACGCAAAATTATGTGTATCTAACCATGGCTCAATTACTGGCTTATCACCAGGTCGAGTCCTCAGCATCAACATCTTTTCTCTGCCAAGTCCCCGAACCATTAACATCACCAACCATGATGGATGTCCAGGTCGGCGTATTTTTTCCATTTGACGAGTCATGACGCTCTCTTCTCAGCCCAGTGATCTCCTCGCTCTCAACCGTCTAATATTACTACCGCTGGGTTGCAGCTGTTCTCGAAACTAACGAGATCAGTCCACCACTTTTTTTTCTGTTCCCAAAAAGGAGATCTTTCCGACAGGGCCACAATGCCTTGGATTCAGCATGCATAAACGAGTAGAATGCTGTGTTGGACACGATCTATAGGTATTCTGATGTATCCCAGGCGGAATTTTGTTGGGGGAACGGCTGGAAACGCGATACAGCGGGATGACCCGCTGTCTACTGTCAACAGCTCTCGCCAGTTTATTTCGTCCGCCCAAAGCCCACCGATCGTCCCACTGTCGAATACAATCCTTTCCTAACCCATTCGACCCCTAGAGCTGCCTGAATTTGCGAGCGGCCCCGAAATTTTCCTTTTTGGGAAAGCGTAAAAAAAATTGATCAATCTCATTAGTTTCGAGAATAGCTGTAAATTCGAGCCAAAACTGAGCCACTGTAAATTCGAACATTCAGCCGGAATCCAGACGTCAGATACACAGGTTTCGTTGAACATCTCGGATGCCAACCGAATTTCGTTGGCGGGCACCTGCAACGGGGTCGGTGTGTCTTTGCACTTCGGCGACTTGTTTCAGTGGATCCATAGGACCATCAATATTAATCATCGCTTTCAACTATAACATCAAAACGTGCAATGCTGAATGGTGTCTGCGGTGTTTGGTGTTCCCTCTTTCCTGTTCGAAGTCTAGATCCTTTGGTACCCATATACACTCATTTTCTTTCGAAACGAACTTTCAAACCTTTCAAACCTCAAACCTGAATTAATGCTGCTCAAACCTCGAAACGAACTGATGCTGGACCAGTGCGCAGTTTACATAAAATGATCCAACTGACCCCGGGGATCGAAATTATTGGAGAAAGTGGTAACACACCTGTTTCTCAACCGCTCACACAGGCAAAGACATTTATGTGATTTATAATGGGCTTCCACACACCAGTGACTATCAACTGATCTCAGTAACAGCATCCTCAGCCTCCTTTGCCATGGCAGTGGAAGGATCTCGTGGAGTGCACGCAATTTCAAACTTCCCTCGGCACTCCCCTGCGTACACAAAACAAAGAACACGGCTCATCATTAATGTTGGCATCTATCCCTGAGCCGTTTCCTATGCGTCTAGCTTGCAACTGGGGTGAGAAAAATGAGAAAGTCAGCTGTCTAGTCAGCAGGAACAGATATGAGGCAGGGTGTCTTTTATCTAGCCTTATGTCGTTTCGGATGGCTGTCTCCACATGTACCGAATTGGAAGGCCTCTCGCAGTCAACAGCAGTCTTTTATTTCTGATAATTGTTACATGAAAGTGGTGCGGAATGTGGAATTTACATGTCACGAGCGCATAACCAAGATACACTGAGGGTCAGAATGAGTGCAAACTGCGCCCCGACAAGAATTTTCCAAGTCAATGATGGCCGAGATAGTTTGCCATCATGAGGCTTGTACTCAGCCGCTGATATATCTGAGCCCCAAAATTCATGCATAAGGAACAGAGTTAAGAGGGAGTCACACCACGCACCAGAGGTCTTTGAAACTACTTCTGGGGTACACTCGGTAGAAGAAGGGAGCTCTTCAGTCTCAGGCTTGTCATCTGTATTACGGTAAGTGTCGTCTTCGACTTGTTCAACTGTGCAACATTGAACGAGGGCAGTATGTGGTTCAATGTGTCAACTTACCATGTGCAAAAGCCCCTTCCAGCTCAGGCAACACCTGGAAAAGCTGATATCCCAGCTCTTTGGCTAGGTCTTGACTATAAGGATCATATCCTTTGCGCTGATGGAATTGGCGGAGGCCAGTGTAGACACTTTCATCCCATGACTGTCCCCAAACCTCCATTGTAAACTCCAAACTAGGGAATCCAAATTCTTCCGCCTCCCCCGCACTCAGGTGTTCAGTTCCCAATGGGTCAAGTGACCAGTACGCCGGGAAATCTGGATTCTGATAAGAGGAGGGGTCATCCGATTGAAGATCCCGCAAGGGACACAGAAAAAGGTATCCAGGTGGGATAGCGGTACCAGTGTTGCATATTGTTAGTCGGTATTCGATTGCATGAACCACGACTATCGTCAAAGGTTCTCAGCTTTGGAATAGTTGAATTGCAATAGCCACACCATAATTCTTGTAGTTGGAACTGATACTGAGGTGATTGAAGATGATTTGCCTGCACCAGCCAATTCTTCCTCATCATGAGGGCCCTGTCTGCCATTTCTATGGACCGGTATATGTCATGATCCGGGATGTCGGACAAGTGAATGCTTCCGTGGTCAACCACAATCAGCAGGGGTCGGAACAAAGAAAGTGAACACACCGAGTCCAACCATTATCCATCACAAATGCCTCTCCTTGATTTGTAATCATCCAACCACTATCAACAATCGCATGCTCCGGGATACATGCAATCTCAGTCCATTGTGCTTTTTCAGTGCCTGCCTGGCATGAAATAATTGCTCCCAGTCGCACAGATGTATCTGTAAAAACTGGGAACTTGGACCAGTCGCATAGATTATCGGCACAAATATCATGATAAGTATCCAGCGGGGTGGAATCTATGATCATTGAGTCCTCTTGCAACTCCAGAATTGACAAGGCGGGGGCGGGGTTGGAGGAGTCAGTCCTAAGAAAGTAGGAATGGGGAATGCCATAATACCACTCAAGGGCTGTTGGGTCGGCACAGACACGACCGGTCGATGGCCTGATCCAAAGATCGCGGGCATCCGGTCTCTAGGGTGGCATTGAGCAACAGAGATGTCACTGAGACTAATGGCTCACCACAGAGATTCCCACAGCATTTGATAGATATTCATTGGCTTCCTAGTAAAGGCAAGTCAGGCCCCTGAATGGTGTTCGACAGGCGGCTATTACGTTAAATGCGCTGACCTATGAAAATTAATATCACTGGCGCACGGGGAGGAGTGTGGACGGACAAGATGTCTCCAGAGATTTATGATCTGGAAATGAGTGCCTCGGTATTTGTCCAGCATTTGTGTCGCAAGGATCAGCTCTAGTCCGCTGTGAATTGGACAGCACAATTTAATAAGGAGCACGGACCGTCGTGAAAAAGTACAGCATATACCAGATGAAGTCACCGTAGCGAAGATTTGCACAATATTCGGATGGCTACAACTGAGGTTATTACCAACACGCGATCCAGGAGATATATACTCACCGAAGCCTTGAATGTCTTGATAAAGTTTGCCTCCATTCCTGTGAGAACATAATGATACAGATCTAACGAGGAACTGGTGTCAACACACCTCTTCGGCGTTCTCCCCTTCATACAAGGCAACAGTCATTTTTGACTTCGAACGATAAACCCGGGCAGAGTACATCCGCCTCATGGAGCCCTGTCCTGGAAGATGATGTACGAGTCCGTTGTCCCGATCCAACCGAATTTCACTGAGTAGATCCAAGTCACCAAGGGGAACCCTCCGAAAGTCTATCCATCGCGGTCAGCTCCGGTCGCACGAAATCGAGGTCTCCAGTTACCAGCAGGGACATTTGGAGCTGTGTAGTTCGTGATATTCTTGAAGTTCCCGCCGGCGACGACAAAGTGCTGCGCCTGTGGGAAAAAAGCGCCCGTGAATCTGTGCCGTGATGAGATCATGTTCGAAGTTCGAGTGTGTGTGTACGCACCGCTCATCGGGATGGGTATGCGGATCTAGCGTCGAGTCGGAGCGGATTTCGTCCTCGATGTAGTCTGTTGTTAAGCGCGGGGTCCCGATCAGGGTAAGCGCTTGTTACATAATGTGCACAGCCACAACACCTTTGAACCTCCAACCACGGCACCACTACAAGAAGTTTCTGCCTGTTTCAACCACTAAAAAGGACTTTATTACCATTCCATGCCTTCTGGATTTTATTCAGCACTTTAGAGCATTGTTCAAGGTCCAGTTCTTCAACAGAGCATGCAGTCACATGATATATTTGAAGATTTCTATCACCCGTTCCGCAGTGTATAATATTTTTTAAAGCAGATAGGAAGGTTGGAGGCATCTCCATGAGTGTATTGCCGTAAAATCTAGTCTTAATATTGAGTCTGTAGGCACAAAACATCGAAAAGCGTCCATGTGGCTGTATTATGTAACAAGCTTTTACAATAACAGACTTCAATCTATTGAGGTACAAGATCAGGTAAGATTGAAGTGTCTGGCTGCGAGAGACTATCCTCAATGTGGATGTCGTCGTTCATGGGTCGTGGAGGTAAGAGGGAGAGATGTGAAGCGCTCGTGGCTATCCTCTGCTATCAATTACCTCGAAGCTGTCATGATGCGGTGCACCGTGACTGTACTTCTTTCGAAACTTCTGTCCGTCAATGAACACGCCTAAGCGGCGTACTGTAGGCGCTCGCTCTGACAACTGAGAAATTGAATGCTTGAACAGCTCAGCCTGCTGAGGCAGGGGGGTTAAGTTTAAATGGTGTCTCCGTTCACATGTAAAAAACGGCCAAAATCGTCCAATGCCTGGACCAATGAATTTTTTTTGCCATGGTCCTCCTACATGTTCAGAGACCTCCCATCCGAATTTTCAGCCAGGTCTGACCACTGGACAGTATCAAAAAACCATCTCCACTGTATATGTGCCTGCATACAGGTAGCCGAATGTGGGTCAATTAATGGACTCTGAGGTAATTCTGGGACTGCATTGGGTACCCCGCATGCAGCCTGCATATAGGTAGGTGTTGGCCGATGGGCCCAAGCAATTAGTTGATGTTGTCAATGTGATTGAAATCCCATCCGTCCACTGAGAGTTGAGTGTTCAGAGGGATCATAATGTGGCGGAGAAGCTTGTGGCAGTGTCTGCTAGAATCCAAGATCGATAACGATTGGAGCAGAGGGAGAGATATGATGGGCTCTGGCTGGGATGCCATTAGACCAGAGGTTGCATGCCAGAGCTTTAGGTGAGTCAATTCAGCTGATCTTTCGAGCATCGAAAGGAGTTGCGCCCAGGTTATTACTCCACTGCCCATATTCAGGGTGAGAGAAAGCATAGTTACTCCACAGATGAGATCCCAGTTAGCATCCACATATTGCAGATCCAATGATGTGAGACATGGTGCACACCCATCGAACATGGCATCAGGGAGACTTGGGTCCGGTACGACTCCATGGTCAAAGTTCAGGGCCCTTGATGTGCAATGGAGCAAGCCTATATAATGCTTCAGCGATCTGTACCACAGATCGCTGCCCTTCAACGGTCCATCTCGGGCCATTATGTACCACACGCCGCCAATGCGGTGCAAGCCTTCTCATTGCCTTCCGACGTCGCTACGCCGATGGCAGACGACGGCTCGCAATGACTCGCGATGACCACAGCCCACAGTGAATGCCAGTCTCGGTTTGATTCACCAATCCTCAGTCACGGTGTCACATTTTTACCTCCAGCTGGCCAAGTCAACTCTCTCCGAATGTGCAGAGTTTACTACCGAACCCGAAGAAACCTAAGGGTCCGAAGAAAAATTTCAGGAGCTATAGGCCAAGTTACAACAGAGGGGGGTGTCGTAGACGGAACATTTCTAGGGTCTTCCCCTCTGCGTCGCCATTTCGCTCACAATCATCATCACCAAACGCATGGCGAAGCGCAACGTCTTGGTGAAGAATTTGGCGACCATCGAAACTCTTGGCTGCATTTCCGTCCTGTGCTCCGATAAAACTGGGACTTTGACGACAGGAGTCATGGCGCGTCCTGAGTTCTCGGTCGTCAGCCGCTTGGTGCTCATGTAGATGCCTTAGTCCGTCGAAAGCCTGGGGTTCTTGGATAGATCCTACGATAACGTGAAGAAGGAACTCATCGAGACGGAAAAGGAGACCGCCGGACCCGGCATGGTCTCTCTCGTCAAGGTCGGGCGTCTCTGCAACGGGGCAGAGTTTCTTGACGAAGAGGACGGTACCGACAATCCCGACCAACGCCTGGTCAAGGGTGACGCCACGGACAGCGCCGTTCTTCGCTTCACCGAACTGTTCAACACGGCAGACTCAAGTACCGACGTGCCCGCCTTGATCACCTCGCACGAAACCGTCTACATAATCCCGTTCAATTCCAAGAACAAATGGATGCTCACCATTGTTCGCCCTCGCGGCGCCCCCGGCGCCCCACCCGATATGCTCGTCAAGGGCACCCCCGATATCCTATTCACGAAATGCGTCGCCACCATGAACTCTGATGGCGCGGAGGTGCCTCTAGAAGCGTCGGTCTGAGAGAATTTGTTCCAGTTCCAATCGGACTGGGCCAGCGACGGGCAGCGCGTATTGGCGTTGTGCAAGCGGTCCTTGGCCGGGATCCACCTCGATCTCGATAATCAAGAGACCGCAGAGAACAGCGTTTGTCGTGAGCTTCGTGGACTGACCCTGGTCGGTCTCATCGGTATCCGCGATCCGCCCCGCCCCAACGTGAGGGACACGGTTAAAATCATCAGGCGAGCGGGAGTTCGGCACTGCAAACAGCCTGTATACTTTATATTAGTGTATGCCTATCCCTGAAAATCAGTGCGCGGACATACTAGATCTTAGTACGCACCTATTGGAATGTAGTATCTCAATGCACTAATATATAGTGCATGTGCTCATTTTTGTACTGATATGCAGTGCTTTCTATTGCATATTAGTGCCTCGAGGTACTATTTTTCGGGGCTGGCAAAGTACTGATTTGCAGTAGTTCTAGGGTACTGATTTCGGCCACTGGGGGTATTTCGCAGAAGGGCCTGATCGGACGCTCCGGGTTCTCTTCCCGGCTCTGCCAAAAAGAAGCCGTATGGCTACTTTTCCGTATGGCTGTTCCGAGCGTGATTAGGCCCTGTCACTTCGGTCTGGACTCTTCGCCTAGCAACGACCATCACCACATCTTTTCCCACTGTCTCCCACTAATCCCTCCCTTCCCGCCCCTTCCCGCCCCACTTCTGAGCCTCAATATACCAATGTATAATTAAGGCTCCAACCTTTTCCGTTTAAAACCGTGTATACACGGTTATAACCTTTTCCTTTTCCTTTTTTTTTGTCCGGGAGCTCAAACAGTTTACAAAAGGTTTTTAAAATGTTAAAAGGTTTTCTTGAGGGGCCCCAAATCGTCGAACCACGTACCACAAATGCGATGTTCATTCTTGGTTCATGCGATGATATTTGCATTGTTGCAATCAGATTGCGCATTGACGGCTGATCGGGCCACACAATCCTGAGTCTATCAACGAATTGAGCGAACACACCAATCTACCATTTTGACCAACTGACCGCAGCATGAACACATTCAAGCAATCAGCACAACCACATAAAATGTGACAATGAGTGACTGGACGTGTTTTATCGTACCACAGACCCCTCCAAGCAAGCACCTCGAAAGTGCTCCGCACCAAAACACCTTCTAATGGCGAGGCCCCGAGCGCTGCGCATCAATCCATCGTGAACCAGACTCAAGTGCGTCTCAACGCGGGTAAGTTTCCGATCATTTCAAAAATCGCGCGCAACTTTCTCGTCATTCCTGGCACCAGCGTCTCAGTAGAGTGGTTGTTTTCAAGTGCACGTCATCTATGCTACGAGTCCCGGGCATCCTTAAAGCCTCACACAATCCAGGAAGCCATGCTCACCAAGATGTGGATCAAGGAGGCGTCATTGGAGTGTGGCCGGGGCTAGTACCTGTAACGGCGCTACTATATATAATTCATATGCCCCAGAAAAATACCTTTTATAAACGGTTTTAAACAGTTTATAAACTGTTTAAAACCTTTTCCTTTTATTTTGCTCAGATCCATACACGAAAAACAAAAGGTTGGAGCCTTATGTATAATGTATGAGGCAAAATCTAAAGTTGCCAACTGTCTTTCAGATACATGTTTATACAGCTTGGGAAAAACGCGCCATTGAAGGGATGATTTTTTAAGATACAGGAAACTCAGCGGGGACGTGGGCGATGAGCTCAAGACTTGTGCTCATCGCCGGAAGGTGAGCTGGGCATTCAAACCGGCAACCGGATTTTTTTCGGACCAAAGTGACTGATGTGACCAAACGAAACCTAGCCGTACGGGATCACTAGCCTGACCACCCGATCAGGCCCTAAATAGTATATTCGTACATACGGTACAGGCGTACATAACTAAATCAAAATACAGTCAAGCACTCACCATATCGACGCGTTCGGCGGACAGCCGAGTTGCGGAGCTATGAATATTGTCTAATTTGGAGGTCAAAGTCAGCTTGAGGATTTAATCGGCGAAAGTGCTAGCTTACCCGGGATGACGCGCTCGTGCGGCTGAAGAGCTCGGGTAGGCTGACGATTCGGAGGTCTCCAGGTGCCGGGAAGATATACCGATTCCGGCGGAGGGTACTGGTGGGGAGGTCGTAGAAGCAAGTGTTGATCTTGCCGGTGGTCTCGTCTGAGATCTTGCCGCTGTAGGGCTGCAGACACTTGAGTATGACCGATGACGAGCGGAAGAGAGGACGTACTGCTTCTTGGAAATGCTGCAGCTGCACTGCAACCTCGTTCTGCATCAGTTCTGTCGTCACACATCAGTTAATGAAACGGCCAGAACAGAGAGCACGCGTACATCATCCATGTCGAAATGCTTCCCATTCACGAACCCGTGCCCCGTTGGAGACGCAGCCAGGCCGGCGCCGAGTCGCTCGACATAGCTGCGGCCCCTCTCCAGCGGCCGCACCAGCGATATTCCGCTGACGTGCCAACTTCGGACGCGCAGCTACCGAGGATCGCGTCGAAATCAAGCACCGACTCCTCAGTGGCGGGCGTCCCTTCCAGCACTTCTGCCTCGAAGGCCGTCTTGACAGCGTCCCAGTCGAGCTTTGGCTCCGGGCCCGCAGGGATGAAGTGGCGAGAACCTAATGGGGAGGATGAAGGCGTCAGCGATGGGTAGAAGTGTAGCGATGGGAGGATGCATGTCGTCAGCGGGAGAGGAAGTGCAGAGGGGCATGGTACGTATGTGAATATAGATATGGGGTGCAACAAGGACACACACCGCCTTCAAGAACTCCATCGTCCGCTTCCGCCCGTAGTTCCGCACCGAGTGGTAGAACAACTTCGCCGTCTTCGTGCCTGTGCCAGAACGCTTAATCAGCACTCGTCCAGCGATTGCATACGTATATGCAGAAGGAAGACATACCCTCCTCGGTCTCTCTAAGCGGCACCACCCCAAAGCGGAACGGCAGCCCCCGCGCGACGATATTGGCGATGGCGTCCGTGAGGGTGTGCAGCGCCGCGGGACGCGAAAGGTCGAGCACGAGCACGATGTTGAAGAGGTTGAGGCGGATGTTGTAGAACTGGCCGGGGTAGAGCGGGAGACACTCACCACATATTAGCGAGGAGGAGGGGAGGAAGACGCACGCACCGAGTGAATCGAGGGCGCCCACTTCGCGTACCTGCATCACCGATTCGCGTCACTCAGCTCTGCCCACGAAGAGAAGAAGCAAGCAAGCAAGCACCCACCAACTGTCCTTCTCAATATCATTCCACCACACAAGCACCTCCTCGCCCTCGTTCCAATCGCTCGCGTCGAATATCCCGTCCAGCGCCCCGCCCCGCCTTCCCCGAGCGCGCCGCTCACGCCCTCGTGTGTCAGCACCGCCAGAGCCTTGCCTCTCCCCAGCTCCAGCCCCGCGAGCGCGCCCATCAACATCCGCTCCTTGCGCACGGCGCGCAGCAGCCCGAGCGCCGTGACGTCCTTCTCGGGGAGGGTCACGCAATTGAGCCAGAACACGCTAATGCCCGCCTGGGCCTTGAGCTGATTCATGTCGAGCTCGTCCCGCGGTTGGGGCAAGGGAACGCGAGGCACGCGGAGGGCGAGGGCACGCATGTATTTGAGCGTCGTGAGGGGCGAGGGGGAGGAGAGGATGAGATGCATTGCCTGGAGCCTGGAGCCTGGAGGCCGAGGGCTGGGAGGAAAAGAAGTAGGACAACACGCGAACCCTCATCTCGTCGCACATCGCATAAACAAATAACCAAAGAAACGAACAGAGTAGAGCAAAAAACGGGACGCACCGGCGGCACCGACACCAGACTCCTCCCCGTATTCTTCACGAGCGTGCGATACACCACCTCAAAGTCGACCTGCACCTGGTTCGGCGCGTGCGCGGTCGGCGGCGTGGGCGCGACGAAGCCAAGGCGGAGCTGGATCGTGCATTGCGCGGGCGTGCCTGGGCGGCTCGAGACCAGCGGGATTGTGAATAGCTGTGTGGGTGTATAGGTGTCCGCGTGGATTGGGGCGCGCGTGCGGCGTATGGAAGGGACGATGGGCGTCAGCGGGCCGCTGAATCATTGATTTGCGCGGGCGGGGAAAGATGGCCGCGTGGGGGTGAGGGGAAGGTGGGGGGAAAGGGGGAATCGAGGTCAGCCGGGTGGGGGAGGCGTGAGGAGGAGCGGGAGGGACGTACAACATTTCCCGGTGCGTCCTATGCTCAGCCGGTGTATCGCAGAAAGAGTGAGAGACGAATTAACGGTGAGAGTGGGAAACGTACATGGACATCGCAAAATCAGGTGGCGGCGTGCCCATCATCACAAAGGGGAATGAAGCTGCTTAGGTTAGTTGACGGTGGAAACCTGTGGGGGCTGTAACGTACTTCGTGAGTGCGTAGTGACCCATACTTCGCAAACGTACCTACGGTAAGGCTGGGAGAGGATATAGGGGTATCAGCGCAGAGTTCCGAAGACAAAATACTAGGACTATTCCGCACGCCAGCTCGACACTCGTTGTCAGAAATTCATGCTCTGCAACAGAGCTGTTCCCGCCGCGCTGCGGGAGCGCCCAACGTGAACAGCGGTCACGACGACCAAGCCGCAGTGGTCAGGCGATGGCATACGTCCTATACAAGAGTAGAACACGTCAATCTGATTTTTTTGGAGGTATGTAAGTTAAAAAACAACTTGCCTTCAGAAGGTGCCGAGTCGTCGTGATCGCTGTGTCCGACAGCGTGTACGGGTCTAACAGCGGCGGTGGCGCCCAAGGCGTCATCATAAGACGATGTCCCAGGTGCTAATGAGCCACGCACGTCGATATGAGTTTTGGAAAGATGAACATCAAAGAAACCAGCTCACTGATTGGATTTGATTGTTAACTGTTGCGTCAAACAGCGCGGACGAGTCAAACGGCGGCGGTGGCAGCCGAACCGTCATTGAAAGACTATGCCATAGGTCCCAAGGTGGAGCGACCAATATAAATTTTGTGGAGGGTACTGTACTATTTCATTCAATTCGGACGTAATGCGTAACACTGGCCTTTTCGTCCGAATATTTTCGGACATGTAACACATAACGGCCAGGTTCGACGAATTTTCAAAACGTAGCGCTGAAATGCTCGAAATTGGCTGAAAGTGGCCAAAATTTAAATTTTTCGCTCCCCGGTCGCCAGTTGACACCCTAACCCATTTTTTTTGACAAGTTTCACACCTCAATTACCAATTACCACTGCCAAATGTCAAATGCGGACCCAAAGTGCCTGAACTTCCTTCGCCACTCCGCCTCAACAACCAGAGGCTTCTAAGGGCTCGTCTGCACCCGGTACGAATTTTTTTTGGCCGTAACGCTGCTCTACCCGTCCGTCCGAATTCCAAAATTCGGACGGGGCCGTAACGCGTAACACCCCCTGCCGAATTGAATGAAATAGTACAGTATATATGAATGAAAATAACTCATCTCCTAATTTACTGATTTGACGTGATCGCTGTGAACGACAGCGCACACAAGTCTAACGCCGGCAGTGACGGCCAGAGCAGTATGTGAGGACCATACCTGTGAGGACTATACCCTGGGTCCTAAAAGCACGCACGTTAGTCGGATTGTTACAGACGGTATATGCGGAAGAAAATAACTCACCCCGAAAAAGTGCCGGGCTAGGGTCGGCGCCGTTTCCCAGTGCCCACGAGCCTAACGACGACGAAACCGTCATCTTAGGTGAATGATCTAGGTCTTAAGTAGAGGCACGAACGTTAGTCCGATATTTATGGAGCGTATATATGAAATAAAATGACTCACCTTGCCTGCATCCCCACTCTGCATCGTCTCACAGGTGTATGGTCGCGTTGGGTACACCGGGAGCTTGAACGGGCCGTTGACGCACTGTAGGACATATGTAACGATGAGAACAAATCGCAGAGAGTAGCAGAAAAATCATCCCAGTATAAACAGAGGAAGTTTGACCCAGATATTTGAGGGGCGCTTGCTCCACCGACACGCGCGCGCTTAAGGACGACGCCACGCCGACAGGAAAAAAGCTGATGTTGAGGAGATGTGATGTGCAAAGGATCAAGTGCGGAGGGTCCAAAAGAGAAAAAAGAGAGCGGGATATTGAAACAAAGACAAAGTCTTTAGAAATGACAACAAAAAAACCTAAGTAGGCGGTCAAGACTCAAGCGGAGAGATTTCCGCCCACGCTCACCTCAACCCAGACTGTTGGGATCTCGTCGTGACGCCGTGGAATCTTCTTCCTGAGTGGTCTTGGACTCTATCCAACGACGTCCCAGCCGCCAATGGAAAGCGAGCTGCGAATCTGCGACCGCGGTAACATGAGGGGCTAGAGCTTAGGCGGACGTCCGGTGATAGTCCTCGCCTGTTGGTGGATGCGGGCGAGGTGGCTGGTAGGAAGGAAATGCGCGAGTGGTACAAGAATGGAAGAATAAATAAAAGCAAGAGCACGCACCAAAGCACGAAGCTAATGGGGATCCTCAATCATCCTTCCCCTTCGCACTTCTCCCACCCGCTGAGGGTTTCGACAGTAATATTCGTTCTGGAGTACACAATAGCCCAGATGGAGGCGTACCTTGGGCGTGGATGACGGAATAGAATCTAAAAAAGCCGCAGTCTGTACGTATTTGAGAACGGGATTCATCTTGAAGAGAGCGTACCTGGCACAGACGGAGGAGATGCTAGAGAGAAGAAAAGACCATTAATCTTGAAGAGAAGAGAAGGCTTGATGTAGGAAACAAAGAAAGAAAATGTGAGCCGACAATGAAATGATAAAGACACAAAGGCACTCAGCGACTTATCCAGACGTCGTGGGCTCTTGCGGGCGATTCCCGAGCACGGGGTCGTGCACCGCGACCGCGAACGAGAAAAACAGCAGCCCACGAAGCGCCGCTGCCCTATTCCGTGGTCTTGGGGTGCGTCCACCAGCGCTGGAGCCGCCGACGTAAAACTAGCCGCGTATTCGCGACTGCCTTAACAACGGCGGCTATGGATGTGATGGTGGAGTTCCGCGGCGCACTTGCGAAGATTCACGACCGTGGACAAGCGTATCCTCGGCGGGAACGAGCAGGGGGCAATCGGGCATGCCTTGACTGGATACGATTGCGGGGAGCCAGGTGCTAGGGGGAAAGAGATAAGGGTCAGTAATGCAAAGAGGAAAAGGAAATACCTTTACTTACAGACTCCCCAGCTCAGGGAATGTGGGGATCGAGGGTCGGAGTCGCTAAAAGAATGTATGAATGTGGTGCTGGAGGTCGACTGCAAGCGGAGGCTGAGGGACGGCGTGCCGAAGGTATGCTCAGCCATTTTGAGGAGCCGCCGCCGACGCAAAGTGAGCCACGAATTCGTGGCGCGATGACAAAGGCGGCTTGGGTAATGAGGGAGAGGGCCGGGGTACCAGCGGGGACGTGTCACGGTGCCGTTCCGTGAAGTTTCGCGCGTTGCGACAATGGGTTGGCGGACGCGGGCATGTGCGGGTGCGTCGCCCACTTGATTGTAGTGGCATACTCTATGTGAAAGAACAGATTAAGAACATTGTAAGGAAAAAACGGACACAGGGAAAGCAATGTAAAGAAAAGAGAAGGGAATAAGGAACAGAAGTATTGAGAGGAACGTGTACTCGGGAAATATGAAGAAGATGGACCAAAAGTCCAGTAAAGGAAAAGAAGAAGAAAGAAGCATAGCGCGAGCACTTGCCTGGGTCCTCCAAGACCCAATACTCGTCAACCAGTGCGGCCCCAGCCCCTGGTTCCTTGGACGAGGAAATGGGACAGACCACTGGCTTGAGGTCGTAAGTTGAGGGACAGTGGGAACGAGATTAAAGTGTGTAGATATGTGAGAAGATGACCGCAGGATGCATGAGCGGGGATGCGGCAAGTAAAAAGGCTGATGATGTAAGCGAGCACGGTAGGCGGTGTCGATGGAATTGTAGAAGCGGGCGAGAGGATGCCGGCAACGACAGGCCAAGATGGGGCGACTTATCATGCATCGTTTCCGATGGGACTGTGGCTCGCGCGATTCCTTGATTAAGGAGATTTCGTTCGTTCTTTCCAGGAGAGGGATTCCGAGGGAAGATGCAAGCCCAGTTTCGATGACGTCCCGCGACCTTCGACAGGCAATGCTAGTGCTTTAATCGCCATTCACGAAGATGGGGTGGATATCTAGGGAGTCGAGGAAGCGCAAGATGAGGGCGAGCTAATGAAGACAGCGGTGAGAAACCTACCTTGGTCTCAATGAAGACATGCTGACCAGTAACGTGTGCGGTGAGCTCGACGCCGACGGCGCATCGAGAAGAAGCTGAGGTTGTAACACCGGACATCCAGGAGAGCCTCTAAATCGAGGAGATCAGCCAATCGCGGGCCGAACGAGAGAGAAAGACTCTTGATTAGAATTTTAAATCTAAAAATTACCTTGAAGAAAGGAAGGTCGCAGTAGTGAAGGAGGCGACGTTGAATGCGCAGAAGCGTTACGGAACTTCAGTGTTGTCTACTGAAAAGTGAAGTACGCATTAGCTACGAGGAGGAAGGTCGCAGGGGTAATGAGAAACACGGATCTTTGCGCTTTGAAACAAGAAGTGTCCTTCCCGCGTTAGGGTTAGACAACGAAAAAAAAGCGAAAGAAGGGGTGAACCTATCAAAAAGGGTAGGCCCGTCAACGGTGCGAAAGAACGGTTACGAGCGGAGAAAAGGTTACCTCTGTATGCGGACTCAAGTCTTAAATGGCGTTTTCCGGCGCCGAGGATGGGAACTCTCCGTAAGTTTAGCGGAAGGGCCTGATAGACCGGTAGAGTGCCATAGTTGTTGCTTGAACCTGCTGACTCGGCACAAACGTACCGTCCTAAGAGCATCCTGGATGAGTGCAGCTACTCCGTCATGAGGTTGCACGTTAGCTTACGTTACGTGTTTGCTCTTGAAAATATACATTGGGTCTGCGGCAAGGACACGAACGAAAGCCGGCCATAGCAAAGTCTTCGATGTGTAAAGGAGGTGGCATTACGGCGCACGCGTGGGGTTGTTACGCAGGCGAGACCCTTGCCGTCGTCGAGATCGCTGGAGGTGGTGGTTGGAAAGAAGAGAAAGATGCCGGATCTTTCCGTGTGACGTTTGTTGATGTGTCATTCTGAGATAGTGTTGCCGATGTCCGGTTCGGTCCGGTTCTTTGCCCAAATTTCCGAACCCTGAACCTGACCTCAGGTCCGGTTCGGTCTGGGGTTCAGGGAAAAATCGGTCATTTCAAGGGTTTAAAATGGCCGGAAATAGCCTCAGATTGCCGAGGGTTTCGCCACCTAGCACCTTCGGTTTTAATCGGTCTTTCAACCGATTTCCTGAACCGGCAACCCCGCCATTCCAAGGGTGATCGGAAATCGGTTGAAAGACCGATTAAAACCGAAGGTGCTAGGTGGCGAAACCCTGGACAATCTGAGGCTATTTCCGGCCATTTTAAACCCTTGAAATGACCGATTTTTCAAGTATTCTCATCCACCCGCCCTGCATCCGGAGATCCCTTCATGAACTCAGCCAATGACTGCGATCCTGTTGATCCTAGGCTTCCCCTCGAACTGGAACACCTCATCTTCGAATCCGGATATCCGCTGCTCTCTTGCTTCCCACTGGAATTCCCAATCTTATCCTGGTCGCTTATCGGGTGAAAAACTGGTATGGTGTACCATTGGTGACATGAACTTATGTTGAAGGACACTATTTTTCAGGGTAGAACCACTTCTGTACCGCACGATTCTCCTCCGGCCTGATTTGTCCCGGATTCCTAGCGAAGTAGTCGGCCCTCCCTGTCTTCGACGGGGCCCATCTGCTATGGATAAGCGAGACGAACTCTTCTCTGCTTAAGCACGCGGTTAAAGACTTGTTTATTGGGCTCGCTGTGGATCCGTCTACAGCGCATAACATTCTCACCGCCTGCACACGTGTCGCGCACCTGTTCGCTCAATTCAACACCGCTTTAAATGCTATGCTGTCCCTCAGCGCTCTGCAGGACGTCCGATATCTAGCTGTGGACGTTGACATGGTGCTCAGATCCACCGAATCCGACGCTTTGCATCCCTTATTGCTCAACGTCACACACCTCGAACTCCTCGACTTCGCTAGAGTATCTCTGCACGGTCTCTGTGACCGCCTCTTGCTCATGGAAAACCTTACACATCTCACACTCAACTCTCCTCTGCACCCCAATGTCTCACACGCCGAGTTGCAGTCCAACGCTCGACTCCGCTGCATTGTTTTTTTGAACGCAGATATATCGATGGATAAAAGTCCACTTGTAGGCGACAGCCGCTTCTTGTGCATCCAACAGGAAACCGATTATGGGTTGGATTGGCTGCTGGAAGTGCGTACTGGTGAGGGATACTGGACGCTCGCGGATGAGTTCCTCGAAGCACGACGAATGAAACAAACAGACGGCGAGTCCTTTCCGCAGATTTCCGGCGTGATACTGACTCCTTTTGCAGCTTTGAGATACAGCATCTCCGATGGGGACCGCTTCTAGCCGTTTCATACGTATATCTTGCACTGTTGTGCTGTATGGACACTGGACACCTCTTACGCGGCCTCGATACATCCGCAACCTTCACTGCGGGGGTGCCAGCCATCTATCCTGACCAGTCTAGACTCGAGCCATCGAAGATCGAAGACAGTCTTTTGATCAAGCTATCTACCCATCACTGAAAGTCAGCCAGGTCACAGATGATGAGCAAGGCTCTGAATCGGCATAATCTAGCACACTTCTCCGTGTTCACACAGTGTGGTTCTTGCACTCACATCCTTACCTTCGTAAACGCATTGTCACCGACGATGCGCCCCGTGACCTTCCATAGAGCTTGGCAGAAGGCTTGCTAGGCTCGGGTACGGTGTTTGTTGGTTCCCAAAAGAATTACAAAAAATACGCCGAAAAAGGAAAGAGGAAAGGAAGGGAAAGGGGGAAATGCATATCAACCACCCCCCCACAGCAATTGCCCCACAGATCTCAGCCCCAGCCACAGATTCATCCTGGGATATAGTTGATCAAGCAGGTTTCCCAACTTCCTCCCAAATGGATATCTTGCCCGAATTTGTGCAGAGTTTTGAACAGCACAACTATCCAGATATTAATTTGGAAGAGGGAAATAGTCATAATATGGCCAGCATCATAGCAGGATCTTCGCGGAAAGGAGAAGCTACAACAACTGCAGTCTTTGCCTCTGAGGAACCTCCGAGACAACGACAGAAGCGGACATGCCACAAATGCAGACAAGATAATTACAAAGGGAGTAATAGGCGGGAACTTTGCAAGAATCCGTGTGCAGATTGTAACCGAAGATCATGTGAGGGTCGAAGCAGTGCCCAAAAGAATGTTAAAAACGGGCTCAGTTGGTCAGAAACTGGCGATGAATAGCTATCAAGGTATTAAACCCATTTTTGCTCTAGAATTGGATAATTGGTCTTAAATACCCAACAGAATATTATGAGAGGTTGGATCTGTATATACCTTGTTTTGTCCTGATTTTATGCAATAAAAACGGTGTTAAAAGATTGAGCATTGGCCGAGAACGAGTCACCCAGATTAAACGATGTATCAACGGAACCGTGGGAAGTACCTCCCATTTCTGTCTACGCTCCTCTATCCACCTGAATAATTGCCGTTTTTGGTTACGCTCCAAACCCCATCTGGTTACGCCCAATTTGGCGTAACCGTTTACGGTTAGGCTCTGTTAGGAAATTTGATCCAACAAACATCAGAACCGCTTGCTTGCTTGCTATGGGTCGTCTCCCGCCGCCAGACTTAAACATCGAGACTGATCTCGTATGCTGCTGGGAATGGAAGAATGGCTGTTAAAAATCCGTTGTCCCAGTGAACCACTGGAGTCTGGCGCGTCGGGACCATTAGTACGGCCATCAAAGAATGTTATCGGCGAGGCCGAACGTCAGCGTCATTTCTCATCCGGCAGGAATGACGTGGCCCCGGCACCCCAGGTTAAATACACGCTCCGCAGCTCCGCGTTCAATTTTCAACCACACTTCTCGCTCCTTCCCAAATCTCACTCATGACGACTCCTCAGCCGAAAATGCCCTACGGTGCGTATTCGTTTTATTTTTTCTGCGCGTCATTCATACCGACTTACCCACGTCCGTCCTCAGTCCGGCTCGGAACCTCTGGGCTGAAAGTATCGAGAATCATCCTGGGATGCATGTCTTATGGCGACCCGGAATGGAGCGGAAACTGGGTTCTTGCTGAGGAGGAGGCGAGCAAGCATATCAAGGCTGCGTACGTTCTGCATTTATCAGTGGTCGATTTCTCTCATATACTGAAGCTATGACGCCGGAATCAATACCTTCGACACCGCGAACGTATGTCATACCTCTATATAACACCCCACCACTTGTTCATTAATTAACACTGATTCAGGGCTATTCCAACGGTCTCTCAGAGGAAGTACTCGGCCGCGCCATCAGGGCGCACAACCTCCCCCGCGACGAGATCGTGGTCATGACCAAGGTTTTTCTTCGCCGTCTCGAAGAAGAACACCAATGAGTCGTTGTGGATTACGACACCCGACCTTGACGGCGCGGGATATGTGAACCAGTATGGTTTGAGCCGCAAGGTCACGATCGATTTCACCTGATGCTGTACTGTAACTGATAATTTCAAACAGCACATCTTCGATTCCGTGGCTGCCTCCCTTCGTCGTCTAGGCCTCGACTATATCGACGTCTTGCAATGTAAGCCTGATCCCATGCTTTGTTTTATCTCAGCTGTTGACCCGATCAGGCCACCGTTTCGATCCTAACACGCCCATTGAGGAAACGGTGAGTATCGCCTCGTTGTCTCTGTTGCGCAAGAAATTGATGCGTAGCTCGACGAAGATGCAAGCGCTGCACGACGTCGTCAAAGCGGGCCACGTCCGATACGTCGGCATGTCCTCCTGCTACGCTTACCAGTGTCAGTATTCCGCTTCCTTTAATTTATGACGAACCCTCACTGGTTATAAACATGCAGTCCACGCAATGCAGAGTATGTCTCTCGCTTCCTCATATGACTAGTGCATAGAAATGCTTAACTCTGGCGGACGGAAGATTACGCGATCAGGAACAAGCTCACGCCGTTCATATCCATGCAGAATCATTACAGTCTGCTTTACAGGGAAGAGGAGAGAGAGAGATGTTCCCGACGCTCAAGGTAGGGAGGAGGGATCCCTGTGCGCGTTCGCGCCACTGCGTACAGGTAACTTACTTTCAATGCAGCATTTCGGTGTAGGCTCCATCCCCTGGTCCACCATCGCCCGCGGCGCGCTCGCCCGCCCGCTCACCCAGCAGAGCAACCGCGCTAATACGGACGTGTGCGTTCGATATTATCTCTTTGTTGATTCTGCTTGTAAATAGCTGACCTCCTTTGCCAGTTTTTCGGCCAACGCATACATTCAGTCCCCGTCGAACAAGGAAATCGTCAACAGGCGAGCTCTTTTCTGACTCACATCAACTCGCTGACTTGACGCCCTGTTATCTTCAACAACAGAGTGGAAGAGATCGCGAAGAAGCGGGGCATTAGCATGGCTCAGCTCGCCGTTGCTTGGGCCTTATGCAACGACAGTGCGTTTTCTTCTGGGATTATATCAAGCGCTTGATTCAATGTGTCCTTTACAGCCGTCTCCGCCCCTATTGTGGGAACGACCTCGCTTACGAACCTCACGGACATCATCGGTGTGTACCTCCCTCTCGTGATGAGCGCCTAACCTTGTCGGTGCTCATCGAGAAATTAATTCCGTATGTGCAGGCGCCGTCAACGTGAAGTTGACGGAGGAGGAACGCAAGTACTTGGAGGAGCCCTACGAGCCGCAAGCAATCTTCGGGCACTAGGCAACTCAAAAGCAAGGTTCGGGTATGAGAAGAGAAAAGGTAGGAAAGATCCTGAATTGTACAGTTTTGAACGAATCGAACGAAATGAATTGTTGTACTTGTCAAATCCGAACTTCGCGGAATGCAAAATCCACAGCCCATTTTGGGGCCAGCAGCCACCTAGATTGAGAGGTATCCCTACACGATCGAACAGGTCAGGAATCCCAGCGGCTGATTTTTTCCATCCGCGTGTTTTTTGTATGGGGCACAAGCGCAAAGTATTCGGGACTGTTCTATGAGATCGGACCCTACACAAATACAAACCATTTCCACATCACAAACATAGATACTCAGCCCACATTTTAATATTCACGCCGACTCGACACTCCATTTCCCCGCACTAGAATCCCTCACCCACCCCCTCCTCTCAACCAGCCTTACATCCCTTAACTCCGTATTATACCTCTTCTACACGGCGAGGTACTCCGCGCAGTCGTCCTCATTGGGAGGTACTGCACGCACGCGAGTCTTCCTGGGGCACCGAGCCTCGCCGGGGCGCCGCCACTCCATACGAGATTGAGGCTGAGGCGACGGGGGAGGAACGGCGTACACATGCAGCTTACGCAGCTGTGTGAGGGAGCTGTGTGATAAATAATACTTCGACATTTTGAGATAAGTGACATAATTGGAGCCGCTTGTCTCAGGACAAAGACGCTGGTGAGCCAATTAGAGTGTGTGGTCATAGACAAACCGTTGTTAATTTTTATATAGATTATATAGATATTGACATAGAAGATTGCAAAGACGTCGAAGGGCGAGACACTGTTCACGCTGCTGCGCGAAGTTTACGACCCCTCTATCTCGATGAGTCAAACCATTCATGCCTGGGAGCCTGACGGCATTAGTGGCGGTCAGAGTAAAATTTAGATAGGCGATTCTGATGACGATTCTGGACACGATTTTGGAATTTATTTATTGTAGGAAAATCGTCGTAATTCAGAATCGTCTCGAGAATCATTTTAGAATCTCTGGAGGAGCTTCTACAACGATTCTCGAACGCGATTCTGACTCTGATTTAATTTATGTAAAGCCGATTCTAAGCGATTCTCACCTAAATCTGACGAAAAAAAATTCCTGAATCGTTGTCAGAATCATTGTCAGAATCGACGTGAGAATCGCCCAGAATCGTCTTGTCTGACCGCCACTATTGGGTGTAGACGTTTCAGTACAGTCGCTCTGTAATTTTTTTGCGCACAAGTCGGCGTTTGAGTTTGAAACCTGCAAGCTATCATTGATTCAGCTTTTTTTCATCCTCAGAATTGCGTATCTTGTGGGGCAGAAGAAGCTGGGTTATTCGACTTGAAATTAGTATCAACGTGATCCATTTGCCCCGAGGCTAAAGGAATCGAGACCGTTGGATCGAAGGATGGAGGTTGCTAGTCTCTCTTGACAGACGCTCTATATCAGCAGTCCCTCGTTCCTCGCAACTTTGATATACAGTCTGTTAGTTACCGCGGTCTGATTACCGTTAGGTCCCGTTGTTATGTAATGATGACGATGCACGCGCAAACAACGCGAACTCTCAGACGCGTTCTCTACGCGCCGTGAGAGCTGGATTGTGTCTAAACTTCAGAATTCTCTCTCAGATCCATTTATTAGGTGTTTGATTTTCTTCCCCCGGTTTTCGGCCCTCAAGAGGTGTCCGTCCGCTCGGCGCTGAATTAGCCAATTTAGGGGCATTTGATAGGATATTTTGTTTTCCTTGACCCAGCGAACATACTATGACGTTCCAAACGTCACATTATTCCAAACTTGAAAAAAAACTTCAACTCCTTGAAAGAAAAATTCTTCAAGGTTCAGATTAAGGCTGTACCACATTAGGGTAACTTATTTAGCCTAATACACCATTCCTGAGGCCAATCTGACACCAGTAGCAAGCTGTATTGGGTCAACACTAACGACATCAGTGTTTGATGGCTGCCGGGATATGCCGAAACGAGCTGTACCATTCAAATCATGCATACACCATGTGAAGGACAGTGCTCCATGTATATTAATGTCATTATGGCCTTAGGATCAACCATAAAACCGGACTCACCATCTAGACCTCGAAAAAAAATTTGGTTGACTTTTTGGCAGCCAATTGAGCAGAAAATAAAAATCTTGGACACTCAACCTAAATTTCCTTTTTTCCCCCTCAGCAACTTAGTATAAATATTTTGAATGTCCCCTACCCACTGCTCTTGCTGTTGCCGGCCTAGAAATCCGCAGCCGGTGTGTGCCGAGAACCATCAGAATGTGATGGTGCCTGTATTTCGATGGTACAGCCTGCTACTGTAGTCAGATTTCTCTCAGGGATGGTCTACTAGATGGAAATATTCTACCCTGATGTGTTACAACCTAAATCTGAACTTTAAAGATTGAAGTTTTCTTCGAGTTTGGAATAATGTGACGTCTGGAACGTCATAGCGAACAGCATACATGTCCAAAAGAATTATTGAGACCTTTTAAAAGTCGTTTTCTCCTTCAATATGGCTCACAAGCTCTTCTGCTCGCCGCAACGCATCCAAGTCGCGTCGGTAGTTAGGCACGTGGGCTTCCAAAACAGGATGCTTACATAACAAGGAGACCTAACGGTAATCAGACCGCGGTAACCAACAGACTAGGAGGTTGCACAGCCTGAGGTTGGTCTGAGGTCACACCGAAGACGTTGCATAAAAAAAGGCAAGCCGAGAGCAGCATTTCGGTGTCCACGATTCCAGGCATCTAATGTGCGGATGGAAACGCATGCCTGTTCGAAGTACTTGCATACAGCGGATGGGATGGTGCTGTGACAGCAGTCGTTGCAGGCATATTTCTGGGCTCATGCACTGATTTCTCTGTAGCGATTCCTTGAAGAAGTGAAGTTGTCTCGCGGCTTGGAAGTGTTGAAGTAACAGATAGTCCAAACATGGACTGAGGTCAAGGGAAGGTCGTACTTCACGACGCTGCAGCGGTATAGTAGATAGGGATATAATAAAATGGAAACGTGCACTCAGCTACTGAACTGCTGCCTGTACTCGAAGACTCGATAGCAGACATCTCACGATATCCTAACTCGAAGAATACTTGAGGGAGCTGGGAGAAAGAAAGCAAGAAAGAAGTCCCTGTTTCATGTACATTTCGATCTTAAATACTGGATCGGGTAGTCTAGTTTATTCTCCCCCAAAAACTCACCTTGGTTGCAATCAAGGGATCCGACCTGGTCACTGACCATTTACACCAGACTCACCGACTTTCAATGTTTCCGTCCCAGATTTCACTTAAGTACCTTGTAGAGAAGACATGGGCTCTATCGTGCAGCAGATTGTGAACTCTGACACAGTACTTCTACCTTTACCTTCTCGTACGCAAAATTGCCGCTGCCCCCTCTATACCACTTTTAATATGGGCACACCAAAATCCACTACAAATGCAGTCGGTTCCTCAATGCAACCCTCCGGAGAAGTGGTGCCGGTCTCATTCCGCCAGACAAAAGTTTCTCATCTGTCATTCTTCGCTGCTCAAAACCCCGAAAATTCTGATTCATTGCATGTTCGACGAGTTGAAAATGTGCGGTCTGGTGCGCAGCACTCCCTGGCCAGAGTTAGCCGAGTGGCGAGGCCAATTAGCTTGCGCCGCTTAGCGGAGTTTGAATTGGCCGGGAACGGGCGGGCAGGCATGGCTTGCGGCATGTGCTTGACTACACCAAGCATATATGTATTTAATATATTTCTGAATATTGGACACTCCCCCCTCTGTCCTACCTTAAATTATATAAAGAACCAGGGGGTCCGGCCGTAAACTGTTGTAGGAGACCCGATGGTGCACTCTTCGATACCTTATTTCATTCCGTTTCTATGTTGAGTTACTTACTTCTTTCCTACCTGTATTTCAATTCCCCTTGTCTCGTTGGATACGAGCCAATATCCCATTTCATATTCCAAGTAACATAGTTACCTACAGTGTATATAAACCGCAGGTACCGGTTGAATATAGACATCTGTTCTTGTTCCCATAAAATAAACGAGATGGCACCGGGAGAATCTTGGGAAGACTGGGTTCATATTTTGAGGGTGGGACTGGGGGATTCATACGCACCTGTTTGCTCGAGATCAGGCCGGTGCGGGCTGTGGTTCCCTCCAAATGAGCGTGTATACTGTCTTTTGCAATGCTATTCCTGAGGTTCATAAACACTTGTAACTCTTCCTTGCCTTTCATTTTTGAATTTGAGAAACAAAAAAAAATTGCTAGAGCCCCGGGCGGCTTAGCCAGGACATAACCACCCATTATGAACCTCGGGAACGGCATGGTTTGGAGGGAACCACGGCCCGCACCGGCCCGATCTCAAGCAAGCTGGTACATACAAGCGCTCGCCGGCGCTTCGCGCCGGCTCCCGCTTCTGCCGGAATGATAGATTAAAAGCGGAGTTTAAAGGCTTCAGACAGACAGACGGACAGACGTAATTTTATAAAGAGGGTAATGATTCCCCCTGTTCCCCCCCTCTAAATCCGAACCCATTCTGCCCAAGATTCTCCTGGTGCAATCCCGTTTATGGCCAGACCCTCTGGGTCTTTACATGATGCAAAGTAGGAGACTAACACCCCCAGATTGTGAATAGTGTAGTGAACGGAGGTTGCGAAGAGAGGACAGAGATTGCACGCTCCAGACAGCAATTCCGTCGCCTGGGGCCCCAATGCAGCGGAATGTGGACCGCAAAGGCTGCTGCGCTGGGGAGGTAATCAGCGGTGGGCGCAGATCCGAAAAAGGAATAGCGAGTCTCAAATTCCGGCAAGGCTGGGCTCGCGTTAGTCCTGCAATGAAAAAAAGACGGGTGTGGTGTGAAAGGAAGGCAAGCGAGTGACTGCTCTGGGCGAACAACAGAAACACACCTATCAATGGCCAAGGCGGTGAGTTGGGTCACCGCTGTAGTATTATTCCCCGGACGACACTAAATCCATGCTCTTCATGGTGCTGTCGCGCGTTGGATAGGAAAACGACCTAATCAGGAGTAAAGAAAACAGTGAGGATGAGAGGAGGAATACGCACGAGCAGGGGCAATAGGATACAGCTGTTTGGGCGTCGTGCGTTCGGATATGGCTCATGCACAACGCGCGAAGATTCCTTTGGTGGTGGGCGATGTTGTCTGTCGTGAAAAGAGACACAAGACATACGATCATTACATGGCCGCGCACAACGATGAGCGAGATAGCGGGGCGGTGACAGCTTTTTAGCGGCGGCAACGGTATCTAGGTTATGCGGAATCGTCAGCCAGTACATCGAGGTGAGTGTCAGCAAAGTGGAGAGGAGTGGAGGGTGATGGCGTCATGGTGGGCGGGACACAAGGGCGGAGGGTGGAGAGCAGCAGAGGCGACGTGGCCACACCCCGAAGTGCGGTGCAGTGAAGTACGGCGGCATACTCGCCGTCAAACGGCGAGTAGGTCATGGCAGTTAGTGTGAGAGTCGGTGCGGAGACGCAGGCCGGGCAGGGTGGCGGCACATATATGCAAATAAACTCGTCGCGTCAACTGGGTCGTGTCATGGGTGCGATGAGTTGAATTTGGATTGGACAAGAATTAGACTGGGATAAATTAGAGGAACTTTCTGGGATTCCCGGAGAGCTCAGTTGTGTGATTTAGTCGACCCCTGAGGAACGATTGTTCGAAGTATGTTCGTGTCTCTTTTTTCTTTTTTCTTTTCTTTTTTTCCCCCTTCTCTCTCTCTTTCATATCTTACCATACAACACAACTTAGTCTGTTTCCAAATCCTCAACCTTGAAACCCCCTGCGATACCTTAAACACTGTGGGGAGTGCTTTCAATCAGGATGACTGATGGCTTTCAGTCAGGCTGACCATGTGGATTGCATCAGGATAACCGTCGGACCCTATCAGCCTGACTGTGCGCATCAGGCAGCCTGAGCAGGTTCGTTCAATCATCATGATAGAGTCTTTGGCATTGGGCTGATTGTGAATTCAGTCAGGTTATCGGTTTCAAATACCTGTATTACAGGTACATAAATACATCCTCGAGGCATCTATCTACATCCATCCTGCACCCCGCCTACAACGGTCTCAACCTCCGCCCATTTCAAACTGAAGCCGGGCCCCAATAAAAATGCTACTGCTAAAGCCGTCGCGGAGATTGCACTGGCCAACCTCGCTATCGTTGCGGATGCCCTTCGAGTTACCGAGACTCGGGTTCAGGGACTTTCCCTTGACGTCGCCAATCCCACAACCGAAGTTCGCTTGCGCCCGCATACCCCACCCCGCACGTCTCCTGATCTGACATGGTCAAGCTTGTACGGCGTTCGGCCCGGTGCTTCGCGATCTCCATCTCCGCGCGGACGTTCGCGGTCGCGGTCCACATCAAGTGGGAGGGATTCCGAACTCTTCGGCCGGGTTGAGGAGATCGAATTCCAGGCAGAGCAGTCACGGAATGACCTCAACGCCCGTCTCCTGGTCCTCGAACGACACAATTCCACTCTCCCCGCCACTGCCGGTATCACCGCAACGGACGTGCAGAAAGCAACGGTTCAGCGCTTTTCAGGGGTTTTTAGGGACCTAAATGTCCTTAATGACGCGCTGTACGAGCAGGGCACGAAGCAAGGGCAGATCAATGCCGAACTCCGCACAAGAATAGCCGCACTCGAAGCGGATAACACAAGTCTTCGGGCTGAATCCGTCGAACAAGGGCGCGCGCTCGCCGCCGTCCAGGCTGCCACCTCCGCTTGTTTCTGCGCACCAACACCGCTCAAGGTGCATCTGCGTCGCTTCTGCGGCGCTCTCGGTCCCCTATCCCTCGCTATCCCCAAAATTTCCAGCCCTCTCGTCCCCGCTCGCGCTCTCCCTTACCTGCCGCCAATGCCAAACGCGCGCGCCTGGATGATTTGAACGGATTCGTCGCCTTCGGGCCCGTGAACGACTCCGCGGAACCGCCACAGAAACTGTGGGAGCTCTATCTCAGAACGGCGATCCCCGGGTTCCGTTTGGAAGCGCCTTACGCAGCATACCAGGATCCGAACTATCCCAGCCATCTACGCGTCACTGTGAAGTCGAGGGCTACTGCGCAGGCCCTGGTGGATGCGTGGGGGAAGCAGACGGTTGCGGGGTATGCGAGTGTTCGGATGGTTGAAATGGCTGCCGCGCATGGAACGGACATCGCCAGAAATGGCCCCGCACAGCCGCAATCGGCGAACAGAGGAGATGCGAACTTTCACCAGCACGCGCGCACCCCAGGGGGCGGCCGGCCTCGCAACTCGGAGCCGGCAAGGCGTTAAATCAAGCGGTTGAATTACAAGTACAATTATCCCAATGTGATTTATTGGAACGTATATCTGAGGCGCAATCACAACTTTAAGAATTTTAATTCCGGTTTACAATTCAAACCTTTATTCTCCCTGCAAGAAACTCGACCCGGTATACATCCCATGTCAGATGTTTGGCTGTTGGCTTCCTTCGGTTGAACAAGCTGAACTGTTTGGCTGTGGACTTTCCTCGGAAGGTCAACACACTGTGGTTCTTTGCATGCATCCTGCAAAGGGAAGACCTACGACAAGCTTCTCGTGTACTGGTGGACACCGGGGGAGGGGAGAACTCCAACCAGGTCCCACAGGGTTTTAACTGGTGGTCCCGCCTACTCGAAGGCCGGCCAGTCCACAGTTGCTCAGTGTCTAGTAGCAATCACCCCCCTGGAATGGATGTGTGCTCTGTTGGCATCTTGTAGGTTTATGTATGGATAACCACCCGTATATTCCTACATGTTTGTCTTTGGTAGACTCGTTGTTCATGTTGTGGACCATGCGAGTATAATCAATCCCCCCCCCCCCCCCCCCCATCGCATACCTGTCTTCAATCCCACGATCTGGGTTCCAGTGCGAAGATCAGATGAAGATAACACCAGAATTTAGAATTACTTACCGCCGTTTGATTTGAACGCATGAGGATCTGAAATGTGAGCAAGTCAACATAGGTTTTGAGACAAGAAAATGGATGGCCTACAGACCAACATTGTGACAAACACTCAATTGCAAACCCCAGACCAGTGCACGCTCCCAAAGGCTCAACATTGTTCCGCTGTCTTTCGATGCATCTCAGTTACATAAAAAGAAATGGGAAAATCAACAAGTCACCGCTGTCTGTATTGAAACAAATTCAGAGACGGTTTGAGACCGGGACGTGTTCCGATGAGAAGAAATTTGAAAATTTCAGCCAAACAAAAATAAGAAGCAAACGAACTCACCGAAGATGCGAGTCGGAAGCCATATGGAACTAGAGAACCATAACCAGCATTCTGCGGCGAAGGAAAAAAAAGTCCCACACCCTTAGATGGAGCGCCGAAATGGACGGATGTGCACTGGCAGGCACTGGCCCATAGTGAAAGTTTGAAGATGGGTGTACAAGCGAAACAAAGGACGAAGTTTGATCACTTACACCGAAGAGAGTCGGGCGAAGAAGCCTAGTCCAAAGGTGAAGTCTGAAGAAAGGAAGAAATTTATCAGTGTTCTTTACAACGGTGGCGAGAGAACAAAAAAAAAGGGAGGAGAAGGTTTCAACGTGAAAAAACATAATACGGGTGGTTCTGAGCAGAGACGAGTGCAGGACAGAATAGACCAAGTACAAAATAAAACGAGGGTACGGACCTGTGCCGGACGAGTACTTCGCAGCGATGCACCGCGTCTTCCGGGACAATGCGAGAATAGCTCATCAAGTAGCCAGCCCACGCCGCCCTGCACGTATTCTTCAGATGCGAAGCATATACAAGGCCCACTCGACGACGATTGGGACCAAAATGAATGTATCACAATTCGAGAGCTTACCGCAGGCGCAATCGAGGAGCAAATGAGAAGAGCTAACAAGTCAAGATAAGGAAATGGTACTTGGTGGGAAAAATGAACGCACCGTGCCGCACCAAGGTCGTACAAAGATGGATTTTCTTCGGGATAATGATCAGTGTTCAACGAGAATGGGGTTTACAAGCGAAAAGGCGATGAAACGAGGGACTGCGGCGTTGTGTCCTGTTTCATGTCTTCGGGAGCTGCAGAAAAAATAACTTGGGACAAACGAAAGGGCTTGCGGGGGGAAGCCGAAGATAGACTCAGCCAAGAGGATTGCGCGATGAATCATTCGCCGAGGTCGAGACGCCGGCCGCCTCCTTCACGATGACGAGCTGGGACGAGCGTAAGCGAGGTGTTCCCCTCAAGATACAACGAAGGGACACTGACTTGCACCTTCATCATCCAGCGCAAGGAGTTGTGCCAGGATGCGCAAGATTGGGAATCGCAAGGGGGTCGTAGTGAGCAGGGCGAGAAAAAAAAAAGCCGAAATGGAGCAAAGCAACTAAGTCTACGGGTAAGGATGAAAGCAACGGTCATCTGGAGGCCCACAATCCTGAAATTTGTGTCAGTTACATTGAAAGGACGAAAATCAGGTCATCAGCCACGCACATTTGCGAGGCAGAGGTCTGGACAGGTCGCAAATTGAGATAAGTTAAGACAATATAAAGTGGAGGCCATCGACAGACATGTTCGAGTGAAGTTACAGGGCGAAAGGACGGCGAGGATGAATGGGTCAGAACCCGCTATGGCGCGTCAAACGGGACTCACCTAACTCGTACCAGAACGCTGTACGTGCGTGCAGTCCCAAAAGCAACGTTTCAAAAGCGAGCAAACAATTAGATTGCCGCTGCGGCTTGTACTCTGGATTAGAAATTGACGGAAGGCTAAGAGAAACGCACAAAAGACCCACGTTATAAGATCAAAGTATCCGCACATGCAGAAATAAGGAAGATATAAGCAGTGAGCTCGTTTTGAGAGGGATGTCATAAAACTCACCATCGACAAATGCATTTGAACGCGCGCCCGAGATGACGCGTACGCAGAAGCGGCCGCAAGCGCGGAAAGTGGGAGGATTTAAGATCTGCCGACACAGCTTACTGTGTCCATGGGATACGCGCCTTGCGAACGACTGCCGCAGAAGTACGGCCGCTTCGCCTGAGCGTTACCGAGCGCGGCTTAAAAAAGGGAGAAAACAGACCGAGAAAAGGAGAGAAAAAGCGTTAGCGATCCTACCCATGGCCGACGTCAATCTCGGAAGCCCAATCCGCCCTCTCGCACATCAGCGAGGCACATGTTTTGTGTGTGACCACGCCCGCTGTGCCTCTGCCATCCCCGAGTTCTCCGTCCGCTCGCCGCTCATTGCAAAAGAAAGTTGAGGAGTGAAGACGCACTTGAGATGGGTCATGTTGCATGGGAAGGTTTAGCGCAAGTGCGGCGTTAATTACGAGCAGGTCGAGATGGGAGAAGCCTGCATCGGGACGGAGAGAGAATTAGCTAGGATCTCCACACCCCGGAACAAAACAAAGAGCGCCCCGCAAAGGAAAAGAGGAAAAGAGGAAGGAAGAATCGTCGCGAGAGCACTACCGCCGCAGGCGTACAGGTGCCTAGCACTGCAGACCTTGTGATCCGCATCGTCCTTACGCAGAAAGCGGAAGAGCGCGGTCTCACCGTCTACAGACGGCAAAACGGTCCCAGGTACGGCAGGTACCAGCCACAACGAGGCGGAGGAAGCGGACTTCCATGTCTGCACGCATCAATTCAGACCATCGTCGCGTCAGCGATGGAGGCAGAATGCAAGCATTCATAGGAGCTGTAAGAATATGGGAAAAAGGAGAGAAGTGGACGGGATGTGAAAAGGGGGTTGTAGAAACGACAGCGAAGGGCTTGATACACTCGACCACCACAGACGCAAGTGCGGGAGACGCACAAGGAGAGACGTAACGACATACCCGCTCCCAATCAACCCACAACGCACTTTGATGGCACTTGGTCCCTTCGCGCCTGCCTCCTACCCTCCGCGCGGTGATCGTTCAAGCATGTTGCTAAAGGGTCGAGCTCGACGCGACTTGACGCGGCCTCCTCACGTGTAAAATGTCACAGTACGTCTACTGGAGATGGATTTGAGCCCAACAGGCAGCAGAAAGATACCATGAGCGACTTATGCGTCGTTGTTGGTGGTGAGCCATTTTGGCCGATGCGGACGCGATCTTGATAAAAGCGCGTCAAAGCGCGTAGATATGTTCGCATTGACACCTTGAGGGTCTACAATGTGATTTGAGACACATCGGCACTGACGATGGACGCGATGGTGGACGAAGAGGGAAAGGCGCGAAACTTGATGGAAAGTAAACATGAGCAAACAAGGACGTGGCCAAACGCGAAGTGCTCTTGCGGATGCAACGAGAGGAAATAAATTGTTAGGTACAGTTTGACTTGGTCTAGAGCCATCTGGAGTGTTTCTAAATTTTTCCCTGTACTCTCTAGTGAATTCCACACCATTCTGAAGCCTGAAATTGCATCGTCTTGAAGTACGCGATGATAACCAGACTGTCCCAATAACGAAATTCCAAAAGGCTCACCAGTCGAACAAAGCAAAAAGGAGAAGACTTTCCGAAGAACTAAATAGATAGCCGGCAGGATCTCTCGCAAATTAGCCCTGCTGGAACTTGAACATTATCGATACTAGGCTTGCGGAACGGAACGGACACTAACCTCCAACAGCACCGAAGTCGTAATGAGTATGATGGAAGGTGTATGAGCATTGTACTCACAGTGACTGACCACTTCCACTCAGGACTGAGGCGAAGTAGAGATTCGGCTAGAATTGGGCAACAAAAACGGATGGATATAGGCCGTGTCGGCCGAAGAAGCTGACCTTCGGCCCTTAACCTTTTAAGGCAATTTTCTGTCTGTCTACCTGAAAAGTGCACCGATCATTGGATTCAAGACGATATACAAGTAAGAACACCATACAGAAAATGTATTTGTTGTAGATAGGACACCAGAGGTAGGTAGGATCATATAGCATGTGGGTTTGCGTATGTAATTCGGCAAGAGCCTAAGGCGTTGACCAGGGTAGTGTGCGGGCTGGATATGTGCTCAATAGGATATGTATGATGCAGTGGTCCCGTGTCAGACCGCTGTATGCATTGTGAACCGGGGGGTTGTGGCGAGATGGTGAATACAATGCTTCAGAGCGGTGTTGTCAGTTGTGGGGGTCAGGATGGAGCCTGGGGTTCGCGTGGACGGAAGAGGGATTGGGGCGGGGTGATACCGCGATGAGCATGCAGGCGGCGCTGCGCGGAAGTGAGATTTGTGTCGCGAGTCGCGGTGAGCGCAGGGATGAGCTTTGGGCGGCGGGGAGGGATTGCGCTCACTGGAGATGGTTGCAATGCCGGGAGGTGACGAAGGTGGCGTGGACGATGGGAAATTGCCGGTGTGGCTGTTGCGCAGGCCACTGGTGGTGCGGATCGTGTTTGTGGCATGCGGCTTCGGGTGCTGGGATGGAATGGTGCTGGGGATGTGTTCGAGCCCATTCGTCAAGCGGGGAGGGTGGTAATGCGCTGGATCTGCTCGTCGGGTGGAAAGGGGTGTGAGGACGGCGGCGGCTACAGTGAACGCGAAGGCAGTTGGTGGTCGTCGTTGTCGTTTGTGGTCCATAGTGGGCGCGGGCCTCGAGCGGCATGGTGGGATGGCGCTGGAGACAGTAGTAGTGAGCGGGACGCGAAGGAGTCGCTCGTGCAGGATAGCGTAGGACGCGCGGGGGCGTGGCATAGGGTGGGCAGCAGGGTAGCATAGGGCAGGGGGGGGCAGAGCGTAGAGCGAGTGAGGGAGAGTAGGGTTGGGGCGGTCGGCAATGTAGGAACATAGGTTGGGCGGGGGCAGGGCATGAGGCGGGGCGGTCGCCGATCTAGGAGCGTAGGGCCGGCCGCATTGGGCAGCTGGAGGGCCGAGCATAGGTCGCCAGCGTTGCATGGCAGGAGGGCGGAGCATGGAGCACGACGGTCGTGGGAGTGTAGGGCTGGCGGCATAGGGCGGGTGACGGAGAGCGGCATGACGTGCACGCCATTGACGGCATGCAGGTCGAGGGCATCGTCGTCATGTGACGTGAGGCGGCCAGTGCCTAGCGTAGGGCGGGGCGGCGTCAGGCATGACATGCACGCCGTCAATGGTGTGCAGGTCGAGGGCATCGTCGTGTGATGTGGGGCGGCCAGCGGCATAGCATAGGGCGGCAGCGTAGCGTAGGGCAGGCGGCAAAGTGTAGCGTAGGGCAGGTCGAGGGCATCGTCGTTGTGTGACGTGGGATGGCCAGCGGCGTAGCGTAGGGCGGGCGGCGTAGGGCAGACAGTGTAGGGTGGGCAGCATAGGGCAGGCAACGGAGAGCGGGCGGTGTAGGACGGGCGACGGAGAGCAGCATGACATGCACGCCATTGACGGCATGCAGGTCGAGGGCGTCGTCGTCGTGTGACAATGGGGCGGCCACAGGTTAGGGCGGGCAACGGAGAGCAGGCATGACGTACACACCGTCAACGGCATGCAGGTCGAGGGTGTCGTCGTGTGATGTGGGGCGGCCAGCAGTGAAGCGTAGGGCGGGCGATGGAGAGCAGCATGATGT
>JARKIC010002312.1:0-67243 GCA_029378375.1 Mycena olivaceomarginata | reverse complement strand
TGATGAGGAGAACGCAAGACGCTTGAGACTCAAGGCAGGCCGGCTCGAACCTGGAGTCAAGCTGGCTCGAAACTCACCGCCGCGCTGCCATTGGTCCCCGCACAGCCGCCCTGAGGCAGGTGCCCGCCTCGCGCCCATCCCACGCACCGCTTGTCAGTGCTTGGCGAAACGTCAACGCGCTTTATTCATGCCATCTTTTGTTGGCACTCGACTCAACCCACCTGTCACCTTTGTCGGCACGCGGACCCATCTGATCATTGCCCTTTTCCACACGCGAACCCACCCGCTCGTCGCCATGTCGGGCGAGCATCCCGCCCCCACATCACCTGGATCGTCACACGGCCGCATCTTTGTCCTCTGGCCAGCCCGCATTCGCCCCCACGTTGTTGCGTCTTTGTCGGCATGCAGCTCCACCCACCCGTCGCCATTGTCCGCACCCGGACCCACCCGCTCGTTGCCATTGTCCGCACGAGGGCCCACCTGCCCGTCGTCTTTGTCGACACCCTACCCCACCCGCTCATTGTCTTTGTCGGGCGACCATCCCCCCCGCGCCTCAGCATTGTCGGGCGAGTGTCCCGCCCCCACGTCACCTGGATCGCCACATGGCCGCACCTTTGTGCTGTGGCCGGCCCGCATTCGCCCCCACGTCTTTGCGGCTTTGTCGGCACGCATCTCCACCCGCTCGTCGCCATTGTCCGCACGAGGGCCCGCCTGCCCGTCATCTTTGTCGACGCCCTACCCCACCCGCTCGTCGTCTTTGTCGGGCGACCATCCCCCCCGCGCCTCGGCATTGTCGGGCGAGTGTCCCGCCCCCACGTCACCTAGATCGCCACATGACCCGCACCTTTGCGTTGTGGCCAGTCCGCATTCGCCCCCCGTCTTTGTGTCTTTGTCGGCACGCAACCCCACCCGCTCGTCACCATTGTCGGCACGCGGTCCTACCTGAACCTCACCTTTGTCGGCACGCGGACCCACCCGCGCATCATCTTTGTCGGCGCCCTACCCAACCCGCTCGTCGTCTTTGTTGGGCGATTATACCCCCCGCACGTCGTTTTTGTCGGTCCATCACCCTCCCGCGCGTCGTCTTGATCGGCGCGCGCCCACGCCTTTGTCCTCCACATTCGTCCTCTTTGTCTACCCCGCCGGCGGCCCGACCCCTACACTCCTTTGCTTGCGCCGCCCACACGTGAGCCGTATCACAATCCACAGTGTCTTGGTTAAAAAATCAATCATACCTGCTAGGCCAGAAATTTTGTTTATGTAGGCACGGCTACTGCACGATTAGACGATCAAATGGATTGGATTGGATGTAAATATCTGGAATAACGTGACTAGGATGGGGTCAAGTGGGATTTCGATAGTGCGGGTGCCGGAGTTGCGGACAGGATCCAGACTAGCGCGCGTCCCGCGACGTAGAGGTGGCGTGCGCTGAGGCGTCTTCTTGCTTTGGAGGTAGCTGTAGGCACGGATCTGAATGTTCTCATCTGTTTTCTGAATCTGAATCGAACTCAGTGTACAATCAATATGAATGCAGTTTGAGCGAGAACCCTGCAGGCATACAACGCCTTGCAGTGATGGTGGTCCGCGTCCGAGTCGTGATTTCAGAAATTATTCTGAGGAAGACCAATCCTGCAGGCATACAACGTCCTGCAGTGTTGGTGGTTGGTCAGAAGTGAGTGAATTCTGAGAAGCTGCGCAATGGTTTTCAAAAATTATTCCGAGGAAGACCAATCCTGCAGGCGTACATGGCGGGTGTCTTGCGGCTCACTCACGGGTCACCACGACAAACTGTTGTTGTGCGCGTAAAGAGGAAAATAAGTACTTAAAATTAACAATATGTATATTCACTATCTACTTAGACAATGGATTTTGCTTTGTGAACGAGAGTCAAAGGACTCTTTGTTAGATTGACGGTGTGGAAGGGTCGCTCGGCTCCCTCGTCGCCTCTCCCCATCACACGGTTTACACCTGTCATGCAGAAATATCCAACCAGTTGCTAATTATTTTATCTCACTCCTTCCTCATATCTTTTCAACAGTTTACTCTCGTACTCACTATTTCCCTCCCTTTATACTCCCAGATTCATTACACAGCTGCGCAAGTGTCTTTGACCTCATTCCACTGTCAAGCCGATACAATTCCGACTTCAAGATCTATTACTCGACCATGCAGGAATCATCTGTTATTGAGCTATCGGACTTCTCTCCATATCATTTACTTATATCTCTCTTGCATCACAGACTCTTTATTTATTCTAACTACGTACTGCCAACGCGACGTGCCAGGACCCGAGTCGTCGGCCTTCTCGGACTACGCCGGGGATCGAGCCGACAGTGGCATGGGCACCCACTTGTCAATGCTGTGGGGGCAGCATGCTCTCCCTATTCCGTCTTTGCGTAGCTCCCGGATGGTTAGAATGACGGAGGATGTGCATTAGCTGAGGATTCCCTCATGGACACTTTATTTAGTTGTTACGATTGGACACTTTATTCCTATCTGTTTGTACAGTTAGGGGACCCCTCCTTGCTTCCTACCACCACAATGCACCCACTCTTTTGATTATCTTCGCGCCTCTGAACGTTCTCTTTGAGCTGAGTATTCTATTTGATTCTTCTCCACACTCTATACTACGCCTAGTCAGATTCATATCCCCGGATCATCGCACACTTGCTCCTCGTCTACCCCACCTCTGCCAGCACGACCCTAGCCCTCTCTGGTCCACCCAGCGACCGACCTCATCTTCTACAGTGGGAGCCCACCGCGAGGGGCAAGGTTTTCCGCTGCTGGTTCTGCAAAGCTAAGTGCTACACTCTCCATTTCGCCCTTAGCCCCTATTCCCATTTTGTACCCTTTCCTCCCCTCATTTCGATGATCCACACCTTCTAATACCGCCGTTATCATGCCTCCACTCATTCCCCACACTCCTGCGCTTGTTTCGAGCCCGAATCCTTCCTTTATCCGTCTCATTACCCCTATGCCAACTCCTCACTCACCTCTTGCTCCTTGCTTCAACGGTTCTCGAGTCCGCGAGTTCTTGTTTGAAATCCGGCTTCTTGGCGAACACGCCGGCATCCCAGACACTGATTCACTTGTTCCTTTCATAGTTTGCTATTCGTCCGACCATGTCCGCGAGCTCATCCGATATATGCCCGAGTTTGATTCCGAGGTGCCGAACAAGACCTGGAGTGCTGCCGAAACGGTTCTTCTCGCTCTTTATGCCGATTACGATGCGAAACCGCGGGTGCGAGTGGGAGATTTGATCGAATTGTGTCGAGTTCATTACGCTAAGTCGTCCCTTCGGAATTTATCTGAGCTACAACAATACTTACTTCAGTTCATGTCCCTTGCAGCACCGCTCCTCAAACAACGTGATATCACCGAATCCCAGCGCGATTTTTATTTCATAAGCGGTATCCCTGAGCGAATGAAGTGGACGCTTATTAGACAAGTTCCCGAGCACCAGCGTACGCGTTCCAATCCTCCTCCACTAACCGTTTCTATAGGAATACTACGCAAGCTTCTTGACGATGACTTCCTTTGTCCCGAGCTTTGGCGTGAGTCCCGAGAGCCGCTTTTCAAGTCTAACGAGCCCATTTCACCTGGATTACCTGCAAACGAGCTGAGTTATTTCTCTGATTCACATCCTGCATTGTTACTTCCAATTTTCCAGAGCATTTCTTCAAGTATCCCCCTGCCTGATTCCACATCATCTCAGTCCGATTCCTTCCCGATCCATGTCTCTTCTATGACGTTTCAAGCCTCTTCTGACTCTGCTGCCCTCGAGACTGAGACAGACACACCCATGAACGAATCTGGTTCCGTCAATTTGAGCTCGAAGGAAAGTACCATTTATTACTGCTATTCTCATCAAAGTACTGACCTATCCTCCCGCATGTCGAGACTTCCCAGTGATTCGGACGGTTCCACGCCGCCACCCACATCCTCCTCAACCGAGCTTGACAGCGAAGACTGTGCTGAAATTCGCGATATTTCTGAGAACCAGCTGAGTTTTCTTTCCTATATCCCGGACTCATTCCACAAGTCTGAAATCGTTGGTAATCCTCTCACTGAATCTGTCACAGCTACATTCAAAAACGAATTCGACTCGATCATGGAGCTCTACATGACCGACGAGCTGAGTATTTCTACAGAACCAGATCAGTCCTGTTCAGATTTCGAGTTTGAGCTCAATCTCTTCAAATCCTATTCCCAGAACGAGCACGTCTCTTCGAATCAGCTGAGTTTCACATCATCTATTCATGAATTCCCCGTTTTCCACCGCTCTTTATCCCGATTCTGTCACTGAATGGATTATAGACTCGAATTATATCGAGGATTCAAGCTCTGAGTTCGTCCCAAATAATTCCTCCCCACCCGAGACAGATTGCATGTGCGAACTGGAGTCTTTGGGAGCCTATACAGAGCTGAGTATTCCCCTTCCCTTGTCCAATCTCGATTATCGTTCCACGTTCGAGTCTGTCACTGATTTATTTATCGACCTTTTTATAAGTCAGGAAACATTCGTCGAACTCGATTCTGGACTTCCCGCACCGCTCGAGTCTGATTTCCCACTCATTAACCACTCTCACTACTCGCCTTCCCCAACTCCCGCGCATGTTATCGTCAGGACTGAACCAGAGACAGCAGTATACGAGTCTGCGTCCGCTTCTTTGAGTCTGGAGGAGAGTACCATTTGTTACTGCTATTCTCATCGAAGTACTGACCTGTTCTCTTACGAGTCAAGCTTCACCTGCACCTCACACGATCTAACGACGCTATCTAATTCGTCTGAAGCTGAATCCGACTTCAAAGCTCGAAGCTATGATCAAGACATCCACCTGAACGAGCTGAGTTATATTCCTCGCATCTCTGAATCTGTGCTAGAGCCGAGGCTCTGAACCAGTCTGTTACTGAGTCCGATACAGTATCTATGGAAAATGAGATCGTCACTATTATCGAGCTCTATTCACCTGACCAGCTGAGTTCTCCTGCCGATTTTGTTCGCTCCTCTCCTGATTCTGAGCTCGAGCTTGACGTTGTTGAGTTTGATTTGCAGAACGAATGTACCCGCCGATCCAGCTGAATTACACTACGCAGCAAAGTTCCGAGCTCGGCCAGAGTATTCCCTCCGCTCACAAGACACATTTCCTGCGCGACCTGGATGAAGTTGACGACGATCCCAAGCTGAGTATTCTCCCTCTCATATCCGATCTCTCACTCGATTCCATGTTCGACTCCGTTACTGATTTATTCGTCGACCTTTTTGTGGGTCGGGGGAGATTCATCGAACTCGATTCTCTATTACCCATATTGCCTGCGCCACACCCAAGCGAAGCTATGATGAGTTCCTTTTGTTACGAAGATTCTGACGACGATTTGTGCATCATTTTAGAGTTTTATTTCGAGACAACCGACTACCCCGAGACACCCGAGCATCTGAGCCTATCTGAGTTTACTATTCGAGCTGAGCCCCAGCCTTTCTTTCTGCACAAATCCTACTCAAATTGTTTCGTTTCAGAGCTACTTATCAAATCATACGTGGACGTCGAGCCAATGGATGAACCACCGAGTTATCAGGAATCAATTCTCATTTCGGAGCCAAGTTTTTCATATGCTCGTCCTCGTATCAGAGCTGAGTCTTGTTTATCCATACCTATCCCCTCGTCCCCATTATCGTTTCCACATCCTCGTGTCCATCTATCTCATACTCACTCTCTGTTCCCTGCTTTTGCCGTTTCGATTCGAGTTCAATGCTGACCACAATTTTGAGACTATAGTGCATCATGGTTCGAATCCACATGCCAAACACCAAGGCACTCACATGGTTCCCGAGCTAGTAACGTGTTCACTCTCGATTCCCAGCTCAATTCTTGTGGAGCGTCACGGTCCAGATAAGCACATCAGCTCCTCATCTTTCTTTCTTGCCTGTCCTTCTGCGATTCCCTTCACATTTCTGAATACCTTATTTCAGCGGAATTCCGAGGGCGAAATTCAAAGTATCCCCCTCTGTGGAAGGGTCGCTCGGCTCCCTCGTCGCCTCTCCCCATCACACGGTTTACACCTGTCATGCAGAAATATCCAACCAGTTGCTAATTATTTTATCTCACTCCTTCCTCATATCTTTTCAACAGTTTACTCTCGTACTCACTATTTCCCTCCCTTTATACTCCCAGATTCATTACACAGCTGCGCAAGTGTCTTTGACCTCATTCCACTGTCAAGCCGATACAATTCCGACTTCAAGATCTATTACTCGACCATGCAGGAATCATCTGTTATTGAGCTATCGGACTTCTCTCCATATCATTTACTTATATCTCTCTTGCATCACAGACTCTTTATTTATTCTAACTACGTACTGCCAACGCGACGTGCCAGACCCGAGTCGTCGGCCTTCTCGGACTACGCCGGGGATCGAGCCGACAGTGGCATGGGCACCCACTTGTCAATGCTGTGGGGGCAGCATGCTCTCCCTATTCCGTCTTTGCGTAGCTCCCGGATGGTTAGAATGACGGAGGATGTGCATTAGCTGAGGATTCCCTCATGGACACTTTATTTAGTTGTTACGATTGGACACTTTATTCCTATCTGTTTGTACAGTTAGGGGACCCCTCCTTGCTTCCTACCACCACAATGCACCCACTCTTTTGATTATCTTCGCGCCTCTGAACGTTCTCTTTGAGCTGAGTATTCTATTTGATTCTCTCCACACTCTATACTACGCCTAGTCAGATTCATATCCCCGGATCATCGCACACTTGCTCCTCGTCTACCCCACCTCTGCCAGCACGACCTAGCCCTCTCTGGTCCACCCAGCGACCGACCTCATCTTCTACAACGGCACCTACGGACCACATGCCTCGGAGGCACCTGGATTCCAGGTGCCTCGGCTTTTTGCCCCCGGTGTAAGTAGACTATTCTACTATCATTCACGCCTCACGTGTCTTTGATGCGCAAAGTGGTTCCTCCTCATCCTCAAAAAAATAACCCACTTTGTGTAGGCAAAAGGCCTGACGAGTATTGCCATGCACCAGCAATGGCCTTCACAGCTTTCATAAGTTGAGCATGCGGTGGATGAACGTAACCTGAACTTTACATAACTACTTGACGTGTACGTCTTCGCTGTCCGGTGAGATCTCACAAGCGTGGATTAGGTGACAGTCGTTTATGCGCGCCATGTATAGCTGTTTAAGTTCCTTGTGGGTAAGTCGTCCAGTCATGTCTTCAACTGCCATGATTCGGTGTCCACAATAGCGCGCAGTGCGTGCCTTGGCTGTATAGTGCTGGGACAGAAGATTGCGTATGTCCGTGCGCAAGTTGACGCCGACATATTTCTCTTCTGTCTCGACCTCAAGTTTTTTGGAACCCAGGAAGAAAGTAGGGGGGGAGGGGTACTGAGCCAAAGATTAAAATAATTGTCTTGAATAATTGTTTTGATCAAGTTGACTACTAGAATAAAATTCCTCGCGCACCATTGTTCCAGGGATCCCAACTTAACTTGTAAGCCATGCACAGATAGGGAGACAATCAACAGGTCATCAGCTTAAGCAAGAAGTGAAATGCGAACACCGGCGAGGAACAGATCTTCGTAGTCAGGCAGCAGTGACAGATCCACCAAAAACAAGTTCCAAAGGGTCGGTGACGCCGGGTCTCCGGTGAGCAGGTCGATTAGTGCTTTGAATCCGGAAGAATGCATATCACCGTGTCTCACGTAGTACGACATGCGGCGGTACAGCATTCGCAGCCAGTCAAAGAGCCCGCCGCCCATACCCATGACGGAAAGCTCCACAGGGAAATCCACGCCGAATAATTTATGACATTGCCGCCCCACTGACGTCCCCGCGGCAAAGGGTGTCAAAGGTTTCACTTTGCCCAACTGCCAGTCTGTCACGCATGACTGTTAGTACCCGGGCACAAGTACGGCATCGGCCAACTTGGGGGCCGGCCGATCTTTTGACTGAGTGGTACTCCGCCTTGGGCCACGCAGTTGCAGTTTGCCTCCGCCCACCATGCGGATACCTCAGGAGCTTCTCGATGCCATCTCCCTGGAGGTAGAGGACGTGCCTACGCTCAAATGCCTCTCGCTCGTAGGCCCCCAATTCGGCAATTCCGGGGGGCCTGTCAACGCACTCTTTTCCATTCCTTTGCCCCGATGCGGCGAAACCGACATAACGGACCAGACTTCGGAAAGTGGCGCGTCGCATTCCTCCAGCAATCGCCGCGCATTGCTGGGTACATCAACAATCTCGAGCTCGACGTGGAGACCTATCCCGGATCCGCTGCTCCTGGCCTTCTGATGCGCATCCTCCCCATCTTGGTCAGCGTCACTCACCTTGAGCTCATCTGGGGCAATTGGAGCTCTCTCCCTCACGATTGTGCCAAAGCTATTCTCGCATTCTGTGAACGACAACACCTGCAGTATCTGCGCGTGGAGCAGATTACCATGGCCTTTTATACCGTTCTGCGTTTCGCTCGATTGGCCCCCGTCGTCACCTTTGACGCGGTGATGGTCCCCGCCTTTATGGACGTCCATCTGCCTTTTTTCAACAAACCACGCCAGTCTCCCCCGCTCCGCCGGTTATCTTGGATGCGGAATCCGGAGTCTTCCTCCGTGAGCGTGGGCACCTTGTTGACACGGGAAGAATTTGCCCCCGACATGGCGGAACTACGGGTATTGGAAGTCATGGTCGATGAGTTCAGCTGGGTCGTCGTTGCGAACATGATGAGCTGATGCATGCGCACAGTTGAGGCGATTCGTATTCATCTCCACCATGGTGCGCTTGCCTTCGTTCGTCATCCCACCATTTCTCGTCTTAACGGTATCATAGTCCCAGCCGGATTTCTTGAACGCATTCCTCACCTCTCAGTCCTCCGCCGGCTGGAGTTCACAATTAATAATGCGCCATCTTCCTGGGAGTGCCCGTCCCTGGCTGGGGCTATGTGCAGTGCTTCTGTCCCCATCCACTATCCCGGCACTCACTGAACTCACATTCACGTATATCAACCTCTGTCGGACCACCGCCTCCGATGTTGACCCTCATTGTTTGCGGTGGTACCCCCTCGAATGCGATGTACTCGCAAAGCTCGACCGCGACCTACATTCACACCCCGGCAACCCGCGTATTCGATGGCTATTGTACCCGGTAGTGTTCTTTGATGACGAGTTCGGACGCCAAAAACACCCTCCGCTGGTGCTTGATGGTGAAGCAGTCGGACTTGCATTTTCTAATTTCCGTGAATCGATGCAGAAGGAGATGCCGCGGATGTGTGCTGACGGGCGGCTCATGTGTGAAGTGTATCATCGCTGGAGGGTTGGGAACTATTGGGTAAATAGAGTGGATCATTGCCGACTGAAAGTTGTCGTGGACAATGTTGAATGCAACTTCTTGGTTTTGTCCGTCTTAGTTTCATTTCACCCAAAGTTAAGGAATTGGCCCGACCTCTTGATTTTGAATAAAGGCTCGTTACGCTCTCCCTACCTTCTCTCGCCAATGTTCATAGATGTTCAAGTTTCCCGAATGCCGGCAACGTTCATAACCTTCGTGACAACCTTCGTGATTGGCACCGCGTCCGGGGCTAGGATGTGGGTGTGAGCACGCCCCTAGTAGGAGGGAATCGGCTGGCTCGTTGATTTTCTGGGGATTCAAAACAATTAATTACAGGGATTGTGTTTGAATCGGCGGTTGTGCTTTGAACGAGGCCTGGCTAGGCCGCCGGAACGAAAGGCCGGTCAAAGATTTCGAGTATAGCGTCATGTGAATACTATCAGTCAGTAAGGAGAAGCAAAAGACCAGAAAACCGCACACGGAAACACGGAGTCCAGCAAAAGCACTGTATGAAGTATGAAGGAGTGGCATTTCAGACGCTGGGCGACAAAAACGAAATGAGGTAAACCAGAAATAAACCACTTCACCCGACTGAGACGTCCTGCGAGCTCAGTCAGCGGGGGGGCAGAGCAAAAGAGACACACACAGAAAAAGTGAAGCTAAAAAGAAAAACGCGGATTGAGGCCAGGTTCAAAGCATCGATCGAGTTAAAAAATCCTTGACCCGAAAAGTCATCGAGAAGAATGTAGGACGCTGGGAGTCGAACCCAGAGTTCCCGCATCACATAGACAAAATTTTCAAATGCAAGCGGGCGTGCACCGTGCACTGCGTCCAAGATGAGTGTATAGGTTAGGGACGGGATGTAGTTGGGTGGTTGCCTTGAGTTTTTTTTTTTTTGTAGGAGCTCAAACCAAAGAGATCGTACCCCTATTTGCATCAGGTCCGGCCAGAGAGCCCAGAACGCAAAAACCAGCCAGTTAGCTCGAGCACCCAAGCTATATCTTCAAGAGAGAAAGGAACGAAGAGCAAAAAAATGACCGGGCAAGGTAATCCCGGATGCTGGGAATCGAACCCAGATATACTGCGTTGTAGCGTGACTTGGTACAGTGGCGTACAGTCGAAGTCGCAGCTGGCGTGAGCGGTGCACTACATCCGGATTTTAGTTCGTGAAAGAGACCGAACATCGTCGCGGTAGAATTGGGGCTGCTATACGTTGAGTGACTTGGCCGGAAGACGACTCGAAAGCTGAGCTCAGGATTGGAGTTCACTGCGCTTTAACTTGAGCAAGAACGGAAAATGGAACAGGAATGAAGACGGAAGTTGAAGACAAGGGTGTTCGGCAATCTCCAGCCAATCATTTTTCTTGGCGCTCACCACCGTCATGTCCCATATGTGACAGCAATGTGACAGAGGCTTGATTTGAGGATTCATTGGGTGCAGGGCTTCAGATACATGGATGCGCGGAAGTACAGAGATACAGCAAAATACACCCCAACTCATTAAGCCCTACTCAAGCCGACCCCGGCCCGACGTGCATCTTCTCCTTCAGCCGCTGGATCAACTTCGGCTTCTTGTTTTTCTTGGGCTTCTGCTGCCCCTCTCCCTCTACCTGTTCGTCTTCGCTCTCCTCGACCGCCTCATCGACGCTCCCGCTACTGTTCGCGCCCTCGTCGTCCGCGTACTGGCTTTGTGGGTCCGCAGGCGGTGCCGCCGAAGGACGCGGGGCAGACGAGGTAGCCACAACCGACCCCGGTACACGGGGATGGTAGGTGCTGTCGTCCCCCGAGGGCGCGGCAAAGTCGCCTGTCGGTCCCGCCTCGGCGCCTACGCCTGTATGGACATCCCCCGTGCGGAGCGGCCCCACCCTCGTCTCGTCCGCCCCTCCACCCGCGCCCCCCACATACGCAGGCGGCGGCGGTCACGACGGAAGGGCCGACACCGACCCGGGTGTAGCCAAACTCTTCGTCTCCGTGCTCGCAGCTGAGCGTATCCGCTGTCGCCGCCTGTGCTCGCTAGGGAGGGCGTGGACGCATCTACGGAGGCGGCTGGGACGGCGTGCGGTGTGGGTGTGGGGTGCGGGAGGTGCGCGCGGTGCGTCGGGAGTGCGGCGACATCTCCCAATCCCCCAAAGCGACCCATTCACCCCCGCCACACCCGTCTCACCTTCCCACCAACTCCCATCGTCCAAGCGGCGCGCGCAGTCAAGTGACCCGCCGATGGGAGACGACCGCGACCGGGGCAAGAGCAAGACCCGCAATCACACGCGCTCCACCACGCGCCACGATCGAGCCCCGTCCATGGCCCCGCCGCCGCCGCCGCCTCTGCCGTCCGTGGATCATTCGCGCAGCCTGGGCCTCCGTCCGCGCACCGCCCCGCCCCGGGGCGATGTCTATGGCTCCAACAGCCCGGCCCGGGGGCAACACCATTCTATCCCGTCCCCGTACAGCAGCAAATGCCCTACTATCCACACACCCCGGGCTACGGTATGCCCACTCCCCCTTACCCGTACCCCCAACAACAGCCCACGCAAAACCACCACACGCGCTCCCGCTCGTCGTCCCAGGCGTACCCCTTGTCCGGCCCCGGCCCGACGCCCTGCGCCCCCGCCCCAGCCGACGCACACGCGCAACTACAGCGTGCAGCTGGCGCCCCCGCTGCCGCAGCAGGTGCACACGAACTCGTACCCGTATGCCCCGGCGTACCCCCCGCCCCGGTATGGCAGCGCGCCGCTGCCGGGGTACCAGCAGCAGCCCCAGCCCCAGCAACCACAGCCGATGTACATGTACGCCGCCCAGCCGCCGCGCGCGCAGACGCCGGGGCCGATGTCGACGCGGGGGCGGGAGGTGCCGCTGCTAAAAAGGGTGTTTGGATTCGGGATGGGGAAGAGTCGCGAGGGGAGTGGGCGGAGTAAGAGCCGGGACAGTCCGCGGCGGGGAGATTCGTATTGAATTCCGTCTGCCCCACACTCCGCTTTTGGCGCGAGGTTCCGTCTTCGAGACGTGCAGACGACTTTGCGCCGTGGGCACCGCGCCACGCACTGTTGGAGTAACAACCGAAACACCAATGCACTGCCTATTTGTCATGTGATCACTATGTGACATGGCTTCTTTCTGACTCCTTCTGACTCTTCTTTTGATATGACTCATACTGACTCATACTGACTCTTCCTGACTCAGACGGAGTCATATTACATTTCTCCTTATATCCATATGACTCAGTCGTTTTGTATTTAAGCCGTAGTTTTTGAATCGAGACCTCTGCGCGTCTGCAGAGGGTCACTGTGCATCGGGCCGATAGCCAACACAAACGCGCATACACGCATACCCTCGATCGACTCAGCACTCGCTGCCATTGTCTGGATTTCGTCGACGATCGTCTTCCAGACTCTTACTGTCGAAAGCCCTCCACGACGACGGAGGCAAGCCGAAAGCCCTCCACGACGACGGAGGCAAGCTGAAAGTCTTCCACGACGACGGAAGCAAGTTGAAAGCCCTTCACGACGACGAAGGCAGAAAGAAAAGCCCTCCAACGACGGGAGGCAACTGGACTTCCATTGACGTACAAGTTCGGATTCTTATAAAGCCCTCCAACGACGGGAGGCAACCGAGACCCCTCATTGACGACGAGGGAGAAAGCCCTTGCGACAACAAGGCACCGACACCCTTCATCGACGACGAAGGAGACCTTGCACGGATTTTGATCCGTTATTTTTGATTCACTCGTTCATCACCACCATCACTCCTCGACTCGATTTCTATGATGGCCAACGACCGCTACATTTTTGCGCGACTCGGAAGCATCAACTATGCCAACGACTGGAATGTTCGCATGGAGGCAGTGCTCATACAGAAGCAGCTGTGGGGCATGATTCAGATTTTGGTAGACCAAACCAAATCTGATGGGACGGCGAAGACCGAGACAGAGATGGAGACAGAACGGAGAGCCTTGATCGCCACACGAGACCCGGTGAAGATGGCCGAAGCTTGTGCCGAGCTTGTGTGCATTGAGCCCAGCCAGCTCGCACATATGACTTCTCATGATCCCATGATCATTTGGGATGATCTCGAGTGTGTACACCATGCTGCTGGTTTTTGCCACCAGTCTCGCTCTTGGTCGCCATTTCAAGTCGGATTGTCCTGAGCGCCTGCGCTGGGAAGAGTCGAAGAAGAAGAGCACTGATACCGCTGCTGTTGCAGAATACGACTCCGATGGATATGACGGAGTCTGGTAAAACACCCTGTCAAGTTTCTGGGGGTGTGCCTTGGTGCTATCGCTTGTGGGGGTGTGTTGGAGTAACAACCGAAACACCAATGCACTGCCTATTTGTCATGTGATCACTATGTGACATGGCTTCTTTCTGACTCCTTCTGACTCTTCTTTTGATATGACTCATACTGACTCATACTGACTCTTCCTGACTCAGACGGAGTCATATTACATTTCTCCTTATATCCATATGACTCAGTCGTTTTGTATTTAAGCCGTAGTTTTTGAATCGAGACCTCTGCGCGTCTGCAGAGGGTCACTGTGCATCGGGCCGATAGCCAACACGCACCGCGCGGCGCGGCGCGCGACGGCTACCCAGCCCGACCTCGCTCCAGGCGCACGCCGCACCGTGCATCCACCCCTACCCTACCCTATAATCCAACCCACTCGTACATACCCCACCATACCATACACTGTATTTCTTATCTTGTCCAAAGCACATTTGTATATCTACCGATATTCTGCGCCGTGAAGGGTTGCCGTTTTGTACATGTTTGAATACCTGCATTGTTGGATTGCTTGAGGCTCGCCCAAATCGTCTCTCCTATTGGAGTGGATGGATTTCATGCACTCGGGGAATCCAGCGGCCACGAAGTTATGTGGCGCAAGTATCGAAATTTCAACCAACAGTTCGATTCGATCGAGAGGGAAGTATGTATGTCGCGGCATACCGAGTCCATCGTCTCACTGGGGTGACCGGCTTACTTCGAAATACCTTCAAAAAAGGATCCCATTGTGTTGGAATTTTCAAGTAGCAGTAGTAGCAGCAGCAGTAAAAAATCAAACGTGTTTGCGCTATATCCAGGACCCGACCCCGAGTCGAACGAGGGTTCTGCGTCATTGCTTTCGTTACAGCCAAATTGGGCGCAGATGCACGCCGCGTGCTTCGGGTCTGTCGAGGTACTCGTTCGAGCTCAAGTTATGGCGACTACTAAATTTTGCTTCAAGTCTTGAATCTTTGATTGAAATTAAAAAAATGGTGTTTCTTTTATGCACCGTGACCCGACCCCGAGTCGAACGGGAGGGGGGGGGGGGGTCTGCGTAATCGCTTTCGAAATTCTGTTACAAACATGAATTGGGCGCAGATGCACGCCGCGTGTTTCGGGTCTGTCAAATTATTCAGATTATGTGGACTATGGAACACAGGCACATGGGTCCGGAAGCTACGAGAGCTACCCACCTATAGGTCCGCAGATCTTCAAAACCAGTGGGATATGCATATGTAGACAGGAGGGCACCAACTAAGTCCTATTCCAACCCAAATGTTAAGTGCAGTGTCCCGCGCCGGGAGCTAAGGAATTGCTGTAACCTCTAAGTTGGTCCAGAGCGGTAAGTTTGTTTCTCGCGAAAGCGCGCTACGGCGGGCTACCAGTAGCTACGAAGCCGTGGCCATCAGCTACTGGACATAAATACCGGAACCGTGATCGACGTAGGAAATTTTTTTTTCCTGAGACAGGTTTCGTGCTTTATAATCTCGAACTTTGTCGGTTATCGTTCCTTGGACTTCGTTTTTCGTGTCTGTACATGTCCCTCTGCACCCTTCACCTTCTACTTCACCCCCCATCTTGTACAGTTCCTTCCCATGATCTATCTACCGTTTGTCTGCGTCTCGTTTGCACTCTACACCGCCAACGGTCCGTCACGTTGCCGGCAGCTGGGACGGTCATGCATACCATGTGCGATGACCGGCTGGTCCCAGGCCTCCTGTCAGCTGGATATCGGCCGACGGAGTAAATGGGTCCACAATGGACCCAGCTTTCCTGGAGGCCAGCCCGGCAGCCAGCCTGTGTGCAAGCTGTAGGGCAGGGTGGGGCGTATTCGACATTTCATGTAACTTATATGTTCGCATTCAGACGATTGACGGGAAATAAATCATGTGTATATTGGCTATAGAATTATATGGTACTTCTTACACCTCCTGCTCCGGCTGCTCCTCGGGTTCCTCCGTCACGGGCGTAGCGGGGGTAGCGGCGGGGATAGAAGTTGCCTTTGTCGGCGGCAGCGGCACTGATGGTGTCGTCGACCTCGCGCTGGAGGTCGTCAACGGCCTGGGTGGGGATGCTGTAATTGTCGACGCCGTGCGTAGCACGGTCGGTCGACAGCACATTTTCGAATGCCCTAAGCACAAGTCAGCAGTAAGCAGGGATTGAAAAATGAATTTTAACACACTTGTTGAGCTTGCGAGCACTTCCACCGGCACGGTTGCGGATCTTACGGAGGTCGGCATCGAGGGAGTCCCAGAACTTTGTTGTAGGGTCCTCGATATAGACTTGGCGCTGAAATATTACGGGATTAACAAAGATGAAGGAAACATGGAACAGATAACACACCATCAGCGCAACGCGCGCACAAAGCTCAGGGGTGACAGCACATTTGGTGCCTTGAACGAGGTGTGTGGTGAGGTCAAAGATATTCTGGTGTTCCCGGGCGGAGGGTGCAGGTGCCTTGTTGACTTTGAAACTGGCAGCGAGCTAAAGAAATGAGTAGTGCATGGACCGGGGATAATAGGACACGAACCGCTTTTTTTGATCTTCGAGCCGCAGCTGGGTCAGAGCGTCTTGGACGACGGTGACAAGCTTGGCGTAGTCGGCGGGGTTACGCTCGATGTTGGGTGGAAGGTCGAAGCTGATTGACCTTGAGATGTCCTGAGCATAGAGAGGGTCAGATCATGGACAAATAACTAAAGGAAGACGTGCCAGGAGAATGTTTTTAGCTACCGAGCCCTTGTACGCGCTCAATTTGGTGGAAAGGAGGATGGCAGCAGCGTAAAAATAAATGTTGGTCTGGGCCGGAGTGAGAGGAGGACGACGAGGGGGGGGGATGGAGAAGCTGACCTCGGTATCGTCGCTGACCGCAAAGGGAGGCTTGCCCATCTCGAACGCGTCCAAACGATTGTGAAGGGCGTACAAGCCGAGGATGACCTTTGCTCCTTGAACAGCCGGGGGATCCTGCACACCCCGGATCAGTAGAGGGTGGTCAGCTTCGAAGCAAATACGCACATTCACGGAATTAATGCTGTCGGCGATCTGGTCGGCACGGAGGCGCTTGCTTTCACCAAGGCGCTGCAGCATCTGGGTAACATTGCGGCTGTTCAAACTGAATAAGTTGGCAGGGAGGGGCTCGTCATCCTCATTGTCAGAGCTGGGGTCGATGTCGGCATGGGGGCGCTTGCGGGGGGCAACAGGGGTGAGCTCATCCATCGCATCGAGCATGGCATCGACACCACGGCGAGGAGTGGCGGGGAGAGGAGACGAGGACATGGTGGTTACTGTACTGAGAGGGCAAATAGCGAGGGGCGAGGGTCGCTACTGCGGTGCATGGATCGGACGTGTTTTTAAGCCTCTCGCTTAGCTAGACTTGGAAAAAAAACACTTGTGACTTGATGGCCAGAGTTCCGAATCGCGCACATCCAGGGAAGACAGACCGAATCACGGATGTGAAGATCTTGCGCGCTATTGAGGAAGCCCTTGCGTCTTGCATCCATGCCGCCGAAAGGAAGTGGTGCGGGTTTGAAAGCAGAAGGTGAATTTGAAGAGTACTTGAGCGCGTTCAAAGCTTAAAGCCCTCTTGCAGATTTCGTCTTCAGGGCAGAGCGCACAGAGGTCCAATGCAGGGTGTGTAATGCTGGGCTGCCAGAGGAGCGCCGTGTTTGGTTGCTAGCCAGGAACGGTGTCAGACATCTGCAGTCGGATGAGCATAAGAATGCAGTGGAGCAAATGGATGACGCACGAAGGATGCAGGAGCAGCGCTGCGCCGCCGTCGCGCAAAATGTACCCATTCGGGTGGTGCAGATCCCCGGACCCATCGCTGATCGACCGACGGGTGCACATGCGAGCGGAGCAGAGCTTGATATGTGGGCCGACTATGCGCAGAATGGAGCGATGTTCAGCGCAGGGGATATTGAGGATGACATTGAGGTGACACAGCAGAGGTTGGCGCAGCAGGTGGACATCTTTGGCTTGCTGGATCCGAAGGAAACAGCGGAGAGGCTTGGTTTCGAGGGAGACGCGGGGCTATCGAAGGAGTTGTTGCAGGCTGAGGCAGAGGACGACTTCTTGGCTGAGATTATGGCGAACGCAGGTGAGTGTTTGCTGGCAAGTTGGTTTTCGTCCAAATGCAGAAATCATTTCGCGTTCACGTGTGCTGATGCACACTCTTGCATGAACGCGACGTGCCGCTTCTCCCCTCCCCCTCGGCTTCTCCCGGATTATTGACGCTCATTTGCTCATACAAACATCTTCCAGGTCTCGACGAACAAGATCCAGCGGACGTCCATGCAGATGCAAGTGGAATTCAACAAGAAGGCAACGTGTATTTTCCATACCCCAATAAAACGGTCTGTGCTGCGATGTAAGAGCTCCGGATATGTCTTAAATTCAAGACAGATGTTTCTTCTCAATATTCTGGACAACATGCCGCGACTACGCGTCTCGAGTTCTCTCATGCGCGTGTTTCTGTGGATGTTGCGGGAATCTGGAGCCAAGGACGTGCCCTCGTTCGATCGCCTACGCAAAGTGCAAAAAGAAATTCGGGCCGAATACGGGATACCCAGCATTCCGTGTAAATCACCTCTTGGAAATGTTTTCTTCATCAACGATCCTCGCACGATAATCGCCCAGGTATGTGGCATGTTTGTATTTTATTCAATCTACCGCCTAAGTCTTGAAAAGGACTGGGCAAACCCAGCTGTTCGAGCTCAGATGCATGTTTATCCTGAAATTCCGGATGACTGGTGTGGTGCGGGAGATCTGGCACGCGCTAAAGTGGCGGAAAAATATGGATCTGGATGTCCTCAGTCCCATGTACGATGCCGGTACTGCACATTACTATGTCAATGAGCTCGCGCGCCTCAAGAACGGGGATTTTGTGGTGCCCATTCGCTGGCTGATGTACCGCGGGAAGGTTCACGCGGATGCGTTTGTGGTTTCATTTAACGAGGTACGTTATTTTCCCACTTCTTACCTGTGCCAGGCTAATTTTTTCTCTGAGACCGGCCACTGCAACAATTGACGATTCCAAGACCGTCATTATCACTGCTTCTGATCTCTCAGAAAACTATCTTGACCTGCAGGACAAGAAGCTTATTCCTCACTGGAGCGGTGCGCAACTGTGCTTTCTTTCTGTGAATGTCGCTCAAAGCTTTTCCAGCTGAAACAAAAAACAGTCGCTATATTGCGCGCATGCCCAATCCCAAGCGAGAAATTGCTGGTGGGGACCCATTGTATGTCACGCTGGTTGACTTCTTTTGGGGACGATGTCTCTGGGAACAGGTCAAAGTCCTGGAACAAGCATCTAAACGCGTATATGACAAATCGAACCCTTCCGCGGAAATTGCTCCAGCAAGAGTTTCATGTCCATTTTGTCTCGACCTCTCCACACGCGTCGATGGCTGAGCAATTCCAGGAATTCAAAACCGGCCGTTGAGTGAGTATTATACTTTTATTTCATCGCAATGGTGTGACGTGTTTGCGGCAGAGACACACATTCCAATCCCGTTCGCGTCCAGGATGAAAACGGCCAGACCACGCGATTCTGCATTTATTGTAACTGTACGCCGTCCGACAACCCTATGCAGAGTGAAATATGTGGGCATATTGGTGGGAAAGGCAATAAATTCTGCCGCAAATGTCATGTGGGGGGCACGCAGGAGGAAAAGACCACTCCGACGGGGTACCATGCACTATTTGAGGTACTTTTTGCGGACATTATTTTCGGTGTTCAGATTCTCACACATTGTACAGCCAGGGGAACTGCGCACAAAGAAGCACACTCTCACCGAGCTCAAAAAACAGGTTGAACTTGCATGCGGTGGCGTGTCAAAACGGGTCCAGGAGCTGCAAACGCAAACGGGGTATACGCAATACTGGATTCAGCAAATTCTGGCTCGTGCCGCAGATATGCGTCAGCAGGACCCACATGCTTCAGGAAGCCGACATCAAGACCGAGCTCATCCAGTGGACGCGTGACAACGAGGAGAAATTGTATAGTCCGTTTCTGACGTTGAAAGGTACGGTGCTTTGTTTTGTAAAAAAACGGCGTGCAACTTCAAGTTAACTCACACGGATAGGATTCGACCCTGCAGCAGATACCCCCGTCGAACTTCTACACACAATCCTCCTTGGCGCGGTCAAATACGTCTGGCATATATCGCACACACCATGGTCCGCTGAGAAGAAGAAGACATATTCAATACGACTCCAGGCCACTAGCACTGAGGGTCTTTCAATCCACGCCATCCGCGCCAACTATATCATGCAGTATGCCGGATCTCTCATCGGGCGGCAATTCAAAACAATCATCCAAACCGCTGTCTTCCATCTGCATGACCTCGTCACTGAGGACCAATTTACCGCGTGGAAAGCGGTCGGAGAGCTCTCGGCGCTGTTGTGGGTCCCCGAAATTCGAGATCTCACCCAATATCGGGTACTTGAATTGCTTGTCTGCTCCTTTCTTTTTCTTACACACCCGCGCACATTTAGAACGACCTCAAAATTGCGGTCGCAAATGTCCTCGATGCTGTCGCACAAATCGATCCTTCAAAAATTATGACTAAGATCAAATACCACCTGCTCACGCACATCGACTTCGACGCGATTGAACTCGGACCTCTCATCGCAATGGCCACGGAAATCTTCGAGAGTTTCAACGCCGTGTTCCGCTATTGCTCGATCTACTCCAACCACCTCGCGCCAAGCCGGGACATCGCAATTCAATTCGGGCGACAAGAAACAGTTAAGCACCAGTTAACCGGAGGGAGGTGGATGTCCAAGAGCACCGGAGACTGGCACAGCGCCGGTACGGGTGTTCGTCATTTCATTGAGAAGCACCCGATACTGCAAAGACTTGTTGGATGGACGCCAGAGAAACAGATGAAGCACGGTACGTGTTATCTCCCTTGCAATGATCAGTGTTTCTCACCTAAATCTAGGCGATACAAAGCTGGCGCCGCTGAAACGTGGGATCCGAACACGGCCGGTCGAGTTACTCAAGAGCACCAATGCTGCTCGTGCACTGAATTTTGGGGAGTATAGCGGCAACAGCGAGTGGATGAGATGCAAAATGGTTGTCTCTGAGTCCCTCGATGAATGTTTTGTGGGCACCTGGGTATTTGCGAACTCGCATTTGGACACGGCAAGTCTATCTTGCCTTCCATTTTTTTTTTTTGATTTGTACATTACTCATTCATGGCAGAATTCAATAATTTGCGGGCGTCTGTCTGACATCCTCTGCAACCAGTCGGGCGTAGCTATTGTTGCTGTTGAACTTTTCCAGATAATGGGAGTGCGACACTCACGTTATGGGATGCCCATTCTCGCACGCCGCGACGATGAAACCACATTTTCAATCCTCCCCGCAAAGGTGCAGCGTCAGTCTTTTGTTTATTAGTGCACGCTGACAGTGTCTAGAATATAAAATTCGACTTCAACACTCAGCACGACTGTGTCTCTGCAGCATGCGAAGCCACGGGTGTCCGTCCCGTTATGCAAGAACGCGTTGAATCCGATAACACTGAGCATTTTATCGTCCATACGCCACTTGACCGCTTTATTATCAACACTCACAGCTTCCATAACCCTCACCTCGTCCGTGCCACAGTCTCGCGCGATCTCTGGGCACCTGTTGCTCTGTTCGAAGACAGGAGGGCTAAACACGATGAATTCTCTGCTCGACTTCGGGAGAGTAGGGCCACAAAAGCCGCAAAACGAAAGGAAACAGCTGCCAAAAAAACGTCCCCGTCCCACCACGGCATCGAGCGATGATGACGAACCACCCCGAAGGCCTCGTAAACGTGGGCGGACTTCGAAGGCAGCTCCTCGTTCAGGGGCGCCGAGACCCCGCACCGCAGCCGCAGCGGCGGCAGTTGCGTCCGGGACCACGATGATTGGTCTTGCGGCGGGCCGTTCGAAACGCAAGATCAAGCGCTCTGCTCGCGCACTTCAGGCGGAGGAGTCTGAATCCAGCGACTCGGAGGGCGATGGGGATGGGGACGGAGATTCTGATGGGGAAGAGTTTAATTCTGGTGACGATTTTCTAGACTAAAATTGAGGTATCAGGCGGTAGCTTAATATATTTACTTTCACTGCGCTGGCTACCTCACGGCTGAGGGAAAAACCCAACTTCCATCTGACTTTCCATGCTCTCGTCAGCTGGAAAGTCGGTCTGAACCCTCCAGCTGGGTTCCATCCCCCTTACGGCTGGTTACAGCTGATGTGTTTTCTGGAATTCAGCTGGCGATCCCACGTGGAGACGGCCTGACGGCACTTTGGCGGTGTAGGCAAGTATAGACCAGAATGATCCATCAAGTGCCGCGGATGTGCCGGATGTGGATGGATGCTGTCTGGCTTCTGCGGTAGAGCGGATGTTCTCACATCTGCGAAATCTCCAGATCAACGGACCCACATTATGAATGACCCAGCGCGATCCTGTTTCAGTACCAGACATCTGAACCAGTTCAGTAGAACCATTTCCCAGGCTAGCTCGGCTATGAGAGCTATTCGAGGACCGATATGCGCTCATCAACGGCATCATGCAATGCCAGACGGGAGAAGCAGATTGGGAGACGGTTCATATAAGCGGTGCCCGTGATCCCGAAGGCGGTGTAATCGCCACCGCTATGCCGCCCCAACACCGCCCTTCGAGACGGATCTGGCGTCGTGTTGACTCAGAGACATTCTCCCATATCACGCGGCCCTATGTCGGGGGCTTTTGGATGTAATGCCAGGCGTGAGAAGCAGGGGCTTTAAGGTGCAACTATAGACGGTTCACATGCGGTGTGATCCTGAAGGCAGTGTGGACGCCACCGCTATGCCGCCCGAACACCGCCCTCCGAGACGGATTTGGCGTCGTGTTGACTCTGACTCAGACATTCTCCCACGTCACGCAGCCCTATGTGGTTATTCCGCGGTCTATAGTTATCTTTGCACAAGGAAGCTGAATTCCGTCCAAAGACGTCAATCCCAACGTGATTCCCATTCTATATATCAAGGCGCCAGGCTACACCATAACTTTACATTCTTCTCATCCTCTTCTCATTCAACAACGCCATAATGTCTTATCCCACTCGACACCTAGGCCGCAACGGTCCAAAAGTCAGCGCAATAGGTCTCGGCGCGATGGGTGTGTATGCAAAGACTATAAAACATGATGGTCTTCATGCGAATCCTTCAGGCCTGGGTGGCGCCTTTTACGGCGCTGCGGACGAGGCGCAGGTCTTTCAAATGTTGTCTCGGGCTGCAGACACCGGTATCACATTCTGGGACACGGCGGACGTGTACGGTGACAGTTGCGTATCCCGACTGCGTTGTGAATTGTCCGATCTAACACGTTACCAGGCGAAGCTACTCTCGGAAAATGGTTCAGGAGCACCGGGCGACGCGGGGATATTTTCCTGTCCACCAAGTTCGGTGCGAAAGACCTTACTGAGAACGCGGAGAATATTTGGCGCCCGAACAGCCAGCCGAGCTACATCAAGCGACGCCTCGAAACCTCGTTGGCCCTTATGGATCCCAACCCGGAAGGCACGGATGAAACGAAGCGCGTCAGAAGCCACATCGATTTGTACTTCCAACACCGTGTCGACCCCGATACGCCAATTGAACGTGAGAATATCTTAAATCTCGCTCTCCGAATCTCACTCGGGCGCGCTCAGTGGTGATGGAGACGCTCCGCCCGTACCTCGAGAGCGGACAAGTCGGATATTTGGGTCTCAGCGATTGCGGCATCGATGTGCTGCGTCGTGCCAGGGCGGTACCTGGGGTCGGCGAAAAAGTCGTTGCAGTTCAAGTCGAGTTCAGTCCGTTTGAGCTTGAGGTTGAAGCTTCGGGATTTGTCGCACAAGCGCGCGAGCTCGGCATCAGTATCGTACCGTATTCGCCGCTTGGGCGCGGTGAGTTGAATCGTTCCCGCGTTCTGAATTTTTTCTGATGCGAGTCGCCGCTGCAGGGATGATCTCCGGCCAGTAAGTCCTCCATTTTCGCTTGAGAAAGAGCAGGGGGCTCAACTGCCGCATCAGATATAAATCGCGTGCGGACTTCGAGCCCGCCGACATCCGCCTGTTCATGCCACGCTTCTCCGAGGAGAATTTCCCAGTGAACCTCAAGCTTGTTCACGAGTTCCAGGCCGTCGCCGCCAAATACGACGCAACTCCTACGCAGATCGCGCTTGCTTGGATTCTTATCGCTTACCCTGACTTCGTGCCCATCCCTGGCACCAGGAACGCCGGTAGAGTCGAGGAGAACTCCAAATCTGCGAAGTTGAAGCTGTCGGAGGAGGACTTGAAGCGCATCGACACAGCCGTGCGCAACGCAGACGTGAAAGGCGGAAGGCTCCCTGCTGGTTTTGTCACTCCAACCACGAGCATCAGCATGGATGAATGGAAAGGTGAAGTTCCGCGTGTGAAATCGGCTGCGTGATACTTTACATCGCAGTCCTTCATAAAAAGATCTTTCCTCTGATCCCAGAACTGTATGCCGTCTTGCCTGGTAAAACTTACTGTATTTATCGAGTCTTTTCTGTCCGGTCTTGTGTAGTTCAAACTCAACATGAGTACTCCATCTATTCTGAGGTACACCGCACTTGATTTAGCCGGAAGCTCGAACAAAATTGAGAAAGCAGGGGTTGGATCGCGATAGGAGGCCACTAGCAGCGGACCCGGCGCCGAGCCTCAGCGAGAAGGACCAGTCCTGCCCGAGCCCGACGCGATGCAGAAGAAAGAAAGAAGCTACTAGAAAAGGGTCGAAAAAAGACGATTTGATGCTTGTGGGGAATTGCTCTTTGTTCCGCGGTGTTTGGTCAATGGTGGTGCGTCCACTGTCGAACCAAGACGCGTATAGTGTCCCGGGCCTTTCGTAAGATTACTGCGTTCCGGCACACGCCAAAAAAGTCGCCGGAAAAAAATTCTTGTTTCTAGGCATACAAAGCCTGAAAAATCTAGCTATATTTTCCGTTTTCCGAATCCACATCACCCCCGGGGCCGGTGGCACCAGAATCCCTGATATCTCGTCGTCGGTTTCCTGATCCGCTTGCCTTCCAACGCATTTTCAGCCACGTTTTCGGTTGTCTCAACATCGTCGAGAGTCTCGGCATCGTTGTTTTTCGAGGTGAACATCCTTGTCTGGGTTCGTCTGCCTTCTCCCTCGCGTCTCCGTCTCCTTCCGAACGTCACGGTCAGGGCGGGCGGCGGCTCGATTTGGCCGACTGGCCTCAGCTAGAGAAGCTTTGAACCGTTTGATTGGACGATTGTGTAGCTCAAGCTGTATCTGAGCACCGAGTCAGTCGATATCTATTCGACGCCATCTTGACCTGCTCACCTTTCTTTTCTTGATTCCTCCTGGGGAGCGTTCTCCTTAGTGCTGGCCAAAAATACGATACGGAAAAAAAATATTTTGAATATGTTCGGTACTGCGACTGATTGATAAGAAAGCATTCACGGTGTTCTGAGGCGAAATAAATACCTATGGGCTGCTCGGAAGCGATTTCAGATGCGACAGATGGACTAGATTCTTTTGGTGGAATGACCTGGGCAGACTCATGGCGGCGTGCTTTCGGGGGGATGCGGTGAAGGAATGGGAGCCTGGTTCGTAGTAAACCCGTAGCTGGGATCAAGGAGTGCGGCTTTGATCAGGCGAACTGTAACCTTGGAAGACTGAAACTTTCCGAGTCCAGGCCATCTGGCTATTTGGCGCTGAACAAACTTAATAAGGGAGGCTTTGTTGGATCCGGTTCTAGATTGAATGCATCGTTAGTATTATAAAGTGTATTGTTCAAGACCCACAGATCATCTTCAGCGTACGGCCTTTCGCTCGAAGAAGTCTTTGTGAGTGTAAAAGAGAAAGAGAGGATGAAGAGAGACACTCACCCTGTCTCATTTTTATAGACCCCGTTTCATTCGATCGAACTACACACTGCGGGTTCAATGGGTGGAATGTAAAATTAACGATTGGAATGACTGTAAATCAGCGATGGGATAGACCAAGAATTTCACACTGTTACCTTTGAGGATCCTCGATCGAAAGGAATGAACAATCCAAACGTGAATGGACCGAAAGGTCTGATCAGACCGATCGGATGAAGTGGGTATGCTCGATTGGAAGGTCTGGCGGCATTTGTTTGGTCAAAGGCAAGAGTGGTGTTCAACTTCCTCGCAAGCTGTTTTCTTGGGCTCTCAACAAACCAGATTCCTATAGAAGACCTCAATGATGGTGAAGGAAGTCTGCGCGGCTGCTTCCAGGTGAGAATAAGAGATAAAAAAAGATTGGGGGGAACAGGAAATTCACATTCTATCCGACGGTGAGTACAATCTCGTCGAACGGTGATTCCCAAAGAGGAAACGTAGATATAAACTGTCAAAGTCACCACGATAAAATAGGCGCGCGCATCAGTCACGTGCATGGTCACCAGCGGTAACCGAGGTGACCACCACGCCGTTAGTTCATCCGAGTATCGCCGAATTTCGGAAGGGGCCGAAGGAGGCTACCGCAGGCAGTGCTGACATTGGCGAGAGGCGGGAACTTGAATTATCTGGTGCAGCACCGGCATTCCGGCAGGCGCAGGGATATTGGATTGATCAGAAAGGGATAGAGTTCGTTCCAGATTGTGGGTTGGTATTTTTGGATATTCGCGAGGCAGGCCAGACGAATCTTTCGCAGTTGTGACACCCTCCAAAGTGTATTCAGACGGTTGCACTGGTTCAAGATCAGGTTCTGAAGCTGTAATTTCCTCGAGTTGCGGTGGTGGAGGGGGCTGCTGCTGCAGGGGTTTCCAGGTCAGTCACTTGGCTCTGACAGGGCATCCAGCAGAAGTATCTGGGGGCGGAGTCTGCTCCCGGGGCGGTAGCTCTGGCTGCTCGGGCACCAAGGGCATCTCTGTGGCCTCATCCGGAGGTGGGATAAAGAACTCCTGTCGACACGGAAGCCTCAGTGTTTGCAGTTTCGGGTATACAGATTAGAAACGGAAACACACCTCCTGCATATCGAGAATTTCTGGCACAGTCAAAGCTGTTGCAAAGGCGGTGTCAAGTTCAGCTTTACGCTGACGCTTTCGTTGTTTGCATTCTTGGCGGAGCTCAAGGGCACGGTCCATGCCCGGATCTGGAGCATTGAAAATCTGGCAAGAGTGCTGGTGGACGGAGAGCCCGACTGCAGTATCACAGACTTGGCCACATGGGTGAGGGCAGACATAGACCATAAAAGCCATGAAAAATAAAAGCAGATAAGATAACCGCATCAAAGGCGGGAGGGGAAAGGGGAATGTATCACTGCAATGACTCGGACTCAGCAGCTGAATAAGCCCATAGAATTTCAAATTTTGGGCTCTACCTTATATCAGGGGTTTTTTCGAAGAGATTCACCATATCTGTGCCACCAAAGATGAGGTCCCATAGCAAGGCACATTCCAGGGCGTAGAAAGATCACAAGCCAGGAGCGGCCCGAGTTGATAAGCTAGCGAGAGCAAGGTTTTGAGACATGCACTTGACGCACAAAGTATAATTTCGGCAATAATGGACCATTTTGGCTGATTCAAGTTCGAGGACGTGTCAATTTGTTATCCCAACAGGTTCAGTAGAGTAACTATTGAAGGGAAGATGGATCTTCTGAGATATCAGTGATAAGCAGATGCAGAGGAGAAAATTGGAAATAAAGGATTGATCACGGACTCTGCAATTGCGCACTTGTGACTGGGTGTGTTGATCAGCAATCCGAACTGAGGAAGATAAGTACCAGAGTGTCGATGCACTCCCTCTTATTCCAAACCCCCATGCCTTCTCGTACCACACAGAATTGCACCACATCCCCACTCACACTCACTCCAGAGGAGGATGCAGCTTCCAAAGTGGTCCAAGGCCAGTTGTCGGCCTCGTTGATGGGCAGCAGCAGGAAGCGCAAGTGAGTTATACGTGTCAACAATGCGTCTCCCATGGCACCTGATGGCTAACACTTGTGTACAGGGCTGCTGATATTCATTACTGGGACATATTGATGGCATGGCCGCAATATCACGCACAATGTGGGTCCATTGGTCCATGTCTACAACCCTAAAACATGGCCTCAGCCTGATGATTGATGTGCTCTGAACCTATCAAAAAAACACCAACCAAACCTCAACACAGAAGTGCATCGGAACGGACAGGTCGTGCTTGAGACGTGCACAGATGAGTATCAGACCCTGGTACATTGCCTTATAAAAGCTTGCAGGGAATGGAATAGACCTTGGAAACAAGGAGAGAACATTGAGTTGTTTGTAGAAGTTCTTCAAACAAAGTCCAAGTACTTGAGCCTTGTACTGAGTGAACTGGAATGAAACCGGAACGGACAGGAAAGCTAGTGGAATGCAACAAGAGAGTCGATGTGAATGGAACCCTTGCCATGCAAGTGTTCTGGCTAGATCTGATTGAATGAGGGTAGGCCCAAACAAACAGGAAGCACAGTAACACGATGATGTAAAGCTTTGCAGCTATGAGAACAAACAAGAACAAGTTGCTGGGGTTCTCCAAAGCGAGGTGGATGCCAATTTCAAGCGTAGACAGTAACAGACAGTAGTGGGTTCCGATCCCAAGTGCTTCAGACAATGGTGGGTTCCGTTCCCAAGCTCTTTACACAAAACCCAAACAACCAAGTGCGTACTCAGCACAATTCCAATAGTTCCAGTCACTTTCAGACTCTTCCAGACGAACAGCAAGTCGGATCTCAAAGATACCAATCACAAAGAAAAGATTCCAAGCCAAGATGAATTCTAAGAGACACCTTGTTCAAACTCCCCGGTATCTACCCAATTCGCAAGGAATTCGGCTACTAGCTGTGGGGTAATTCCGTGAGGTCACCCAAGATGCCCCTGCTACTAAATACAAAGTTCTGAAACACATGACAAAGACAAAGAACAAGCAGAATGAGTAATATAGTCCGTTTATCTGTCCGACTGCCATGTATCTGTCATAGAATTGGGTATCTGAGTACTTCTATTGGCTGCCCATGTTGAGCACACCATTCTGGTGCGATCCAGTGCACATGTATGGTTGGTAAGACTGTGCCCAGCCCATTATAACCAACATCCTACGCTGATCCCGACTTGATAGGCTATTCCCTCTAATGCCAGTGCCTTCCCATCTACCGGAACGTCCAGGACAGGGAGTTCCAGTCTGTAGCTCTTCAGGGATACCACAATTGAGGTACTTCCCAGTATGGGTACTTGCTCCAGGAGCCGACAAGTATAGGTGCAAGTGATTGGACCTTTGCTTAGTGACCATCCCATATCTGGAATACCCGGTGAAATGGTGCACTAGGGTGCGGCCGTGTAATCTAATGAAATTAGCTAGAGAGTGAAGTGAGCTAGTCACTAATCACAATCCAACCAAAATCAAAACAAAACACTAATCCGATCCTAATGCTTGTTTGTGTGTGTTTGGGGAGGTACAGTCACGGCGGAAATTGATGCACCAGTTTGGCATGCCATCACCGCCAAAAGTGGTGCATCAATTTTCGCTGTGACTGTAGAGTATGTATCACCCATCAAGAGGGTGTGCAATGGAGGAATAACACTTTGTTTCAATAGCAAACTATGTGATCTAAGCACGGTTATGCAGGGGTAGCAGGGACTTCACACCAACAGTATATCAAGACTCAAGTAGACCCTTGACCTGTCCAAAGTCTTCAGTTTCCTTGTGAGTGTCAGACCGTAGCACTAACTGACAGCTAGCCAAGAAGCAGAATAGGTAGGCAGACTTTCAGTGGATGGACACTTGACTTGTAACTCTCTTGCGAGAATGGTGGCAATCAACAAGCAGGTGCAGTTACACAGATGGTGAGGGCGGGGCTAGTGTGCTCACGCTTACACTGCTGGCGGCCACTCTAGTTCGAGGTGTGAGTTTACGTTCTAAACTGGCTCTTCACAATTGAATTGTGTGAGACCTAAGTCTAGCAGGTCTTTTCACCAAGGTTGAATGTGTAACACTTATATCTGGGCAATGGTATTGTCCCATCAATGTCCCGTGTCTTACAATCTTTATCTGTGTGTCTTCAAATCTCTGATATCTTTCCAAACAAATCTAGAGTCTACTATATTGCCCATATATCTGGGGGGATAGTTTACTGGCTAATACAGAGTACACAGCTGGCTTTTATACATTTCAGAGAGAAGTAAAGGAGATAGACGGAAGGAATAGGAACAGTGAAGGGTGGGAGCCCTGAGTAGTGAATGGCCAATGGCGTAGAAGGCATTCTCAACCATGGGTATTATGACCTGCTACCAGGACTAGTCCACATGTATTTCTCTAGCACGCCATAAGACGTGCTTAGTTGTCTTGGTTTCTATCTTTCTGGCTGAGCAAGTCAATCTTAGTCATTACTGACTGGTCAAGTCAGTCTTAGTCAATTCCTATTCAACTTCTGTATCGATCCTGCACTTCACAAGCTCAGTGGAACTCATAGTAAATATCAAGCAGATTGACAATATAATGCGGCGCTATCCTGGTAGACCAGTATAGTGACCAGTGAAATATAGCGTGGCGCTATTCTATAGTGCCAATCCTCATCAATCATATCAGTCAATCCTTGATGCGAGGCCCGCATCTTTCTAACGGGCAGATCTACCACAGTGATGGTTAACTCAGTAACATGTCTTCATCCCAATCTAATCAGTTGGACTTCTACTAGACAAAATCAAGCGGTGATATATCTCTGCTGGCCCTAATGTGGTTGTACCAATTCTGACTTCGTATATCTTGTTTCATAGTTATCAGACTATTCAGAGGCTGTTGAAGTGGCAAGTCAATAATTCTGAGTAGTTCCCTGATGTTTCACCTCAAGTGCATAAGATAATGGTTTACCACCACCATCTATAGCTCAGTGTAGAATATCATAGTCAGGATGCAACAGCCTTTTTGGGCTGCCTTGTCAAGGCTACTCAATCCTTCATAGTTGATTTGTTACACTGACTTTTGGCCATCAATAGTGTAGCCTACCACCAAGGGTCCATAGGGTTCCCCAGGGGTAAAGGTAGAGGTACAAATAGCCTTACCTCTACCCCTACCTCTAAAACCTCTGACCTCTCAGAGGTAGACCTCTACCTTCCCTCCAAAACCTTGGAGGTATACCTCTGCAACCTTTATTTAGACCTTCAGAGGTCTACTTGGGAGGTTTTGAGTTGAAATGTCATATAATATTCTCAAAACCATTTAGATAGTGATTGTAATCTAGCTTGAAGTGTTGACTCTATTCCTGGACTGTGCAGAGAGGTTGTTGTGAGAAATTAACAGCCTCTGAAGAAGATGCATTGTGGCTATGTGCTTGCCAGACAGCTATGGTGTATGGCAAGACAGTCCAAAGCTGCTAATTTTTTTTACCATGCTGCAAAAAAAGTGAAATGTCTAGTACAATGAAGATCTACAGTGTAGAAAGGTTTGCAATACCATGACCAAAGTTATGTGCTTGATATACCTCTGTGTACCTCTGGACCTCCCAAGGTAAGGTAGAGGTTTGGAGAGGTACAAAGATCTCTCAACCTCTACCTCTACCTCTCTGTACCTTACCTCTGACCTCTGGAGGTTTACCTCTACCCCTGGGGATCCTTACCCAGGGAGGGTGTACACTCATAATCTAATGCCTCACTTCTGCCCACTAATAGATTCAAAATGAAATAAAAACTGGTGTTTTCATGCATATTTTGGTACATGCCTATCACCGGGACGGCGTGGAACCATCAAGATGCAATGTTCCCAGCCCCTTCCAGTGATCATCTGGTCAGAACGCGGTATGTGCTCGATGCCCAACACATTACAACAGGATTCCAGTCCGTCCCCGTCCAGTCCCGTGAGTGGGAATAGAGTAGACTTCACGTTCCACTTGTTCTGTGGGCTACACATCTCCTACATGTTTCGGAGCAAGCATATGCCAATGGTTACAGAGTGTTCGTCCCTGTTCCCATCTGTTACTCAGTGGTTCCTGCCCAGCCCGCCACTTGGGAACCTCAGTACTGATGCTTCTGGAGTGTAGCCCAGCACATGTCTTGTCATGAAAATGCGAAAAAGCGAAGATTTCATGGGTGGACAAATCCCGTGCTTATCATGAGCCTCATCCAGGATTCCCACCTCTGCAGCAACACAGGTGTACCTCTCCATAATGTGTTCGTGATGCCGGTTGACCTCCATGCCCTCTATGTATCAGTGCAGGAGGGGTTCGATGGCTTCAACAATGCTATCGCTGAGCAGCTGCACCCGCACCTCGCCAAACTTAGTCTGTTGTGGACCTGCTTGAGAAGCTGGAGGGTAGGTCCACCCTCACATCAACGGAGCTTCTGACTGTCTGTGAGAACATCACATGTGTCAAACTCGACCTCGGCGCCCTGGCGATGGGCTCGAAGGCCTTTGTCACAGCTACTGCCCCTGCCGCCGCTGCTGCTGCCGTCCCTGTCCCCACTGCTGCGAAAAACTCAGTGGGTATCTATGTGTTCGCAGCCTGGGGGAAGACCCTCAACAAGCGCAAGCCCAGCATCGAGCTGCTCAACAGGAATGGGAAGCGTGAGAAGCCCAACAAGGCCGCCTTCACCCACTTGACAGTGGTCAGCCCTGTGAACCCTGACATGAAGGTTGGCGCAGAGGGGCTTGGGAAGAAGCTGCTGGAGGCTGCAGGGATCCACAACAAGGTAGCCCTGTACTATGTCGAGTGCTCGGGCTCCGATGCCGGTGTCCTCAACTTCGTGTTTCCTACCACCACTGAGGCGAACACGTTCATTGCAACTTGGTCGAGTGCCATGCTCCCTGCCCCCATCCACACTATTACTGCGCAGCTTGCCCTGGTTGCGGGTTCGTCCTCCGCCATCGACTATGCTTTCCTCATGGGAAACTAGATCGGGCTGGCAGTCGATTGCGCACTGATACTGTAAATAGTTGAAGTAATGATTTAACAATACTTTCTTGGAATATATAAGGCCTTCTTTGCGTTAAGCTGTACAGCCCCGAATTTGAGGATATCTTGAAAGTGAATGATATTGTAATTTTACAAGAAACACACCTCTTACCAGACGATGAGGACTGTCTCACAGTGCCTCATGGATACTTTACTCTCTCAGTGTGTCACAAAGTAGCTGGGCCATGGGAGCGCCATGGCGGAGGGTTAACAGCATTCATCAAAAACAATATACATGCCACAAAGTCTGTACTATCCTTGCCGGATATACTGGTGCTGGATTTGGGAACTTTTTGGCTTGTGGGTGCTTATGTTCTGCCAGAAAAATCTCGCTGGCAGCAATTTACAGATACATCTCCCGAGGATAAACTTGAGGAGACACTTGCGCTTTGCGCAACAGTGGGTGACACAAAACCAATGATTCTGGTACTCAATGCCAATGCTTGGACACAATCAGAAAAGGCGGGAGGGGATCTGGCTTGACTGTCAGTAGATCAGAAAGCCGCCGTCTCCGCCAGAGGGCACAAAATGCTCTCGGCCTGGAAAAGGTCACAACTTGTCATTATGAATGGGACACATTTAGAGGACGTGTCGCCAGGAAAATTCACCTCAATTAAAAAGGCAGGCGAAAACGAGGCGACGGTGGACTACGCCATCGTTTCTAATACGCTGGTGCCTATGGTTATCCGTAGTGTTACCGGTAGACCCTAAGGAGGCATGGTCAGATCACGCCAGCCCCACAATTAAAATGGATTGTTCAATACTGAATGAAGCTCCCCAGCCCACACGAAGGCCGGTGTGCAAACCACCAGTTATGCCGCTGGGGAACCCAGAAATGGATAATTTTTGTGAGGAGGTAATGCGGAGTAGACAGAACCCGGCAGAAATGCTGCGCCACTTATATGGCCAGGTCTTTGTCCAAACCAACTTCGTGCAAGTTTACGTTCAGGGTTCGTCCAAGAGGCCAGGGACAAAAAATCCCAAGGGAGTAGCAGCAGTCTTCTGGGGGGAGACATCGACCTCAAACCGTGTGCTGTCCATTCCAGGTCCTGAGCCGCTGTCTAATAATAGAGCTGCGAGTTATGCGGCGCTTCAACAGTTAAAACGGCAGACTCGAACCAGTCACTGATGATATTCACCAACTCCGAGTATACCATTCGCCATGCTTGCTACTGGGCTGGTAAAAATTCACAAATTGGGAGGGCAATGCCAAACGGCAATCCTCTCAAGGATCTGGTCCATTTGTTGGCCAAAAGAAGGTCACCAACCCGTTTCGTCCGAATTGAGGGCAGCGCAAAGAATGCGAGAGCCGATGCAGTATGGAAGTTGGCACCGGCCAGATTGAAAACCTCTGCAGCACCTGAAAAATACAGTAGAATTGAGGAGTGCCCCTGTAGTTATTCTTACAGCTTTCGCGAGCTGATAGATACCCCAAAGATATCAACGGCGCTCCCCGAGAAGGCCGAGGCAAAGCTGGCAAAGTGGAAAAATCAACCAGATGAGGAGGATATCCTGCAGGGTGATCCCGAAGATCATTGTGGCCCAGAGAAGGTTCGACAGCTCCAGAAATCACTGAGGGACAAGCTTTTTGAATGCAAGGATGCTGGTGCTTTTTGGTGACTTCTCAGAGGGTGGACTGATTCCCGCCCAAAGCCGATCCAGGTGACGCTGGAGGAGTTGAGGGAGGAGTTCACAATGCCAATGACAGAACCAGAGGAGGCACCTGCGTCACTCAATCGGGAGCAGCTGCGAATTAGCACACAATTATTTGAAGCCATGCCAAGAACAAATGAGGATGTTTCTCCCGGAAAAAGTTTCTCACGGAAAGTAACTCTGCAGGATATAGAGTGGAGAAAGCGCCACATTCTGAAGCACCTCTCGACAGAATAAGGAATTGATGACTTCTCGTATGGCGATATAATGGAGATCCCGAACGACAAGTTACAGGGTCTGCTACAAGCTGTGATCGACAAAAAGGTTTTCCCTTCAAAATAGTTGGCGGCGCTTGTGGCGGGAATTCTCAAAGGGAGGAAGGACCCGACGAAGTCTGCAAGCTACCGCTTAGTTGTATTGGAGTGCTGTCTCCTGAAACTCTTGACTCTACTCATTGATCGGCGTGTTAAGGAGTACGCCACAGAGGCTAACCTGATCCCGGAAACCCAAAATGGATTCAGGGCTACGTACTGCATAATAACAACCCCTTGATGTTGCGCATGATGTCCGATCAGGCCACTGCAGAGGAGAAGATTATGTATGTTGTGGTGGTTGACCTCAAGAACGTGTTTCCCGCAGTGAACCGTGGTGTCCAATTTCTGACACTGAACTGCATGGGGGTGGCGGGGAACTTGATTGACCTGATCATGCTGCTGTACAACAAGTTAGAATACATGGTCCGGGTCAACAACGAACTCTCCGAGAGCTTCTTCTCATTCCTAGGAGTATTAACTGGGGACTCTGGCTCACCTGAATTTTGGAATCTGCTTCTCGCAAGCTTTAAATTGTACCCTTTACTCTGAACCGAAAGGCTGTCATCAAATTAGAGCATGCTGATGACCTGATGATCATGTCCAACTCTGGCCATGGATTCCAGGCTAAGTTAAATGGAACCGGCACTCACATGGGAAATATTGGTTGTGAGATTCAAACAACGAAATGCCTCTGGGGTTCAGTAGGGATTACACTGAGCACTATACAGGAGTTCTACCTTGATGGGAAAGTCTTGAAGGAGGTGGCAATGGGGAGTGCTATTGGGAGTAACTGCTGATAAAAGAGAAACCCAGGTGTGGAATATGCGGGAGAAGGGGCGGGGCATGAGTCAGGTAGAAATCTGAAATATCACCAAGTCCATTCAAACTCCGATATCAAATGACAATTGATCACGCCATTGATCGTTGATTCCACGTCAATGTCTCTTCTTCCTTCCCACTTCCTCCCCCAGTGTCTTGTCATCTCTGTGCATTCATTCCAGCCTCAAGGATTGCAGCCTCAAGCCCCAACCTCGAACCATCAAAGCCCTGAGCTGCAAACTCAAGCCTGTGGCCGGTCCTGTACCGAGCTGCAAACACCAAGCTCTCCAGGCCGCACACCCAAGTAAAGCCGCAAGTCTGAAGCCCAGTACAAACCCTCAAGGACCTTCAAGTCCGGCTGCCTGCCCTCTGTATCCCCTCACCCTCACCCTCAAGCACTGCTTCTGCTCCCGGGACACACTCAAATTTGGCAGTTGCTCACCGGCTCACTTGGCATGTACTCTCTTTTCACAAGCATCCCTCCTTCCCCCCCTTTCATTTGCGTGCCATCCCTGTCGCCTGCACACCCCATCAAGGTTGCCCCTGCTGTCCCGCCCATATACCAAGCACGTGTACCATTGTGAGCAACTTCTCGGAACTGTTTACCTCATCCCCGTCTCACCGCCTCAACCGCCTCGACGCCATGTCGGTGTTCGCACATAGGATATCACTGATGCATCGTGCCACCGGTGTGTGATGCCTGACTACCTTACTGCAGTAGAGTAGTGTAGACCACTACTAGCCCTAAATAAATATCGATGTTTTTTTTTCTTTCTTTGTGCTATAAAGTTGAGACAATGACATCTTTTCTCATTCCTTATGTACCTTTCCAGACTCCTTTTTGACTCCTTTTGTCCTTTAAAGAGGTAAGGGGCCTAGCTTTAAAAAGGAGAAAGTCCTTTTCACCTTTTACGTCCTTTTGTCCTTTCCAGGGACAAAAAGTCCTGAAAAGGTAACTTGTCGTTTTGCTGATGTGCCTGATGGGTTGGTGATGGTTGATGGCAAATGAACACACAAAGTAATGGCATTCAGGTCATATCTGCGCATTCAGAAGCGCAAACACAGGATTGCATTAACATATACCGTACTATCTGGTCATGCACTAGCAATGGAGTGTATGCGGTGGGTGGAACGGTATAAGGACCCAGTACCAAAAAAGTGGTGCCTCTGCCGATTCTGTAAAGATCATCTTGAGGATGCAATTCATGCGATGTTCGTCTGCAAGCATGTCCTGGTGGTGGCAATCAGAACTGTGTTTTTCCAGAAATTGTTTGCTGAACAGCCAGAGCTACAGGGTCTCTACGATGACCCCGGCCTGCTCTTCAAGGATCTTTTGGTCAAGCACAATATTATCGGACTCCTGGGAAAACTGGTGTACAAGAGTTTCGAAATTTTCTACAGTGAGCCGATGCTGGTCATCAACCCAGCAATATACACCCCCCCATAAGCGTGGAAAAGAGCTTTGGGCCAGCCATTTCACTGCTCTTTTTTTCCTTCTCTTTTTCTTACTTTATTTCTTCTTTCTGTAACTACTTTTGCATGTGTGCCCAAAGGGACTGTTGAATCGACAGTTGCCGAGACGATCCTGGTTGCCGGGGAGTTCAAACTTGATTCCGAGGGATTGGAACTGGTTTCCCACGAAATTATTAACCGGCAGACTGCCTGCTTTTGTCTGAGCCAGGCCGGGGATATTATTGGTAGTTTAGGTTTTCCGCCCCCCTTTGGTAGTACGTGTATTCTATACATTGATGCGTAACTCTTAGCCTACAAAAAGTTACAATGTCATATGTAGTAGACTGACTGTTCCAGTTGTGGGACCACATCAGTATAATACACCTCCTCCTCCTCCGTTGTCCAGCATGGTGTCAAGCTCGTGTTACGTGACAGCAACGATGAGGCCCCCGAGCAGAGTGAAGAGTACGTTGTTATTTGATCCTAGTGCAGACATTAACTTTGCCGCAGGGAGACAGAGCTGACCAAGAGTCAGACCAAGATCACGAACATAATTGCTGATTTTGCAGAGATGATATCTTTGGGTGGGAACAATGCGCCCCGCAAGCAGGTCTGCGCTGAAGTACATTCATTTTCTAACTGTCTTCCCCTCCCTTCATCGCTGTGTGGTTGCAGATCCAAGAAGGCATTCGGGGTGCCCGTGGTGATGACTCTGGCAGTCCGGCCCCAAACCAAAGTGAGGTCTCTGCATTGATTATTGATACACCCTAATGCTGCCGTAGGTTCCGACGACGATGGGATGTATGAAGAACCACCGGTCGCCATTCAGAAAGAGAAGCCTCAAAGGAAGTCTATCTCTGTCTCAGCCCTTCCGACTCAGACGAGTAAGTCAAGATCACTGTGACTTATGATGTGTAACTCCTCTTCCTAGGGTGCAAGTACCTCCCCAAGTCTATCGCGCTAGATGATGACTCAGACATCGAACCTGGTGAGATTTTTGTTGTCAGCCAGGATTCTCCCTCACTCAATTCCTACAAGATATTGTTAAACCACGCAAGTCTACCAGTAGAGCCCCTCTTCGCATTCTGTCAGACACTGAAGGTATGATGATCAATTCCAATTCTGTCATTTGCTGTGTCTCTCACTGTCGTTTAGAGAACGAGCTGGCTCCAAAAGCAAGGTCGAAAGCTAGATCAGCAACTGACGAGGCCGATGACACAAGCCAGTCTGCTGACGAGGAGAAATCAGTGGACAACTCAGCCATCTCGGGGGAAGATGATGGCTTGGGGGGTGGTTCGGACGAGGTGCAGCGCCAACTTCTTGCAGAGGTGTGCTGTTTCGTTTTTTTTCTTTTCCTTACAATTAACCAAGTTTTGTGAGCGCCCACATGTTATAAATAAGGCTTCAGCAGCTGGGGACTACGACCCAGCCCATCTGCCCAAGCTCTATTCTCACCACCGCAAATCATCGACATCCTCCCGAGGCTCCTCTCTGGGTGGGTCCGAATTCAATCACCCTGAGGATACAGACCCCGACGACAATGATCTTGCGCGACCAGAAGATTTGGATGACAAGGACGAGGATAGGCCTGTCCAGCTCAAGGCAAGTGTGTGGAAGCGTGTCGGCCAGACACGAACACTAATGATCCGACGACGTCAACAGAACCACGGTATGGATTCGACAAGCGGGCGGGACGCGCGAGGGAGGTGCTACAACAGGGTAAACGACAAGAGGAACTAAGTATGTAAGCGTGTGTCACGGTCCGTAAGTAGAGTGTAGCATGAATAGCGAATATCACGAATATTTGTGCCAAGCCATTTGCAAATAGCGAATACTTATATTCGCGAATGGCTGTGGCTGTGCTATTCATGCGAATGCGAATATCAGTTTTTAGGAAAGTTGATATTCGCGAATATTCGCAGCTGTAATATACAGCTAAAATTTCGATCAAGCGTAGTAAATTTGGGTCAATTTAACACGTCTCCTCTCTGAAACCATAACACACTTCATTTACACTAACTAGATTTGTAATTTATATCCAAACCAACCACTTTAAAGATGTATTTGCTTCGACAACTGCTTGACATGTTGAACATGGCAAGTATGATGGTCAAGCAAGTGATTGAATATGCAAGACAAAGGCTTGTATGAGTCTTTGACAATGTTTAAACTCACAACATAACATAAAAGAGTCCTCAGCAACTCATTGGTGCTGCTAAACCCCCGAATTCTCAATGTTTTCACTGAATATTCATATTCATGAATATTGGCGAATATTACTGACTAAGCAACGAATATTCGCCATCAATATTTGTACGAATGCGAATATCAATGTCTAGGTTTTGGTGAATATCATATTCGCGAATATATATTCGTGCTACACTCTATCCGTAAGCCGGCAGGTTTACAGTGTGGCGACTTTCCTATGAATTCCATCACTCATTAAATCCTCAGGTGCCGTTGTCCTCATTCAGGAAAGGCCAGAAAAAATCAGCTCAACAGGAAAAATACGACGCCGAGGTATGGAGTGTCGCCGTTGTATAAAACTAATTCTAATCCAATGGTAGCAACCGAAAATCCGTCAAACCAAGTCTCGTTCCCGTGACACGGAGGCTGAGACTACCACCGAAGACATCGTCCTCAACGAAATTGAATGGCACCAAGACTGCTGCCTTCACTGGCCGCCTAACCGTGGCCCGCTCAAGCTTCTCGATCAGACCCCCATCGTTCAAGATGTCATCCGGGACGCGATCAAAATCGGTATATGTGAGATCGCCACCGAGGCTGCATACCGCCCCGTTCCTTTGCGAAGTGTTGCTGCCCAGGAGCTCATTGGTCGGGCAGCAAAGAATCTGGGTGAGCATGGTCAGCTTGTGACACGGAGAGCCAGGAATGACCTCCAATTCTGCAAGTCTTTGGCTCCACTGGTGTGTGCTCACGTCATTCTTGACTTTCGTTTATATGTCCCACAGATTTTTGCCCGTTTAAGCAAGCTCAGGAACAATGTCCGCAACAGCTCAATCCAGAAAGTCGGAGCTCACTACAAGCTCATAAAGTCGTCAGAGCTCTCCCACTCTCACATCAGAGCCATGGTCCGCGCACTCCATGCCGACTACAAGTACATCTTTCCGTATAACCCTGCACATCCATTCGATCCTCCTGGTCCTCCCGCACCTGCCCCCCCTGCACCAAACGGCCAGGTTGTCCCTGCGCACGACAGCGAAGCCATGCCTGAGACACCCATGATGCGCGATCGGGACGACACAAAGGTATTTGCCTGTCTGTTTTCATTCCGCTATCACTGCGCTTACAATGTGCAGTACTTCAAACTAAACAGCCCTTTCCTGGCTGCCGCTTTTGCCCATGTCATTCACGATGTCTGGTTCAGTGGCCCGAAGGCGAACAGTTTTAAACCCGACTACATCAAGGCAATGGTGTCGCACGATCCGAACCGTTCAAATGAACGTGAGCTGCCAGCTCCAATGATCTGTTTGGTCGGTGCTGATGTGCGTATTGTTCTTCTACACGGATTTGGATTAATCTCCCCCACCTTTAGATCCACTGCCGCCTCACTCGCATATAGTACAGGCTCCTATGTCCTGGCACCCAAGTTCAGCCAGAGTCGCTTGGAAGGCATCTATCTTGCTCACATGGCAACCATCGAAGAGAACTGCCGTAACGAGACCCCGAATGAGCAAGCCAATGCCCAAGCCTTCCACAAAGTCATGCATCAGCTTTACTTGAATGCGACATGAGATTTATCATTGCTTTTCATCCACATTACTCATCCAAATATCCAGCAAAATTCGGCCCCTTTGGCGTCATCATCGGGTGCCAACAAGATCACAGTATTATATGCCCAAATGGGATGATCAAAATTTGTTCGCAGTTTATGATACAGACTTGATCATTTTGTATAAATCTAAGCCACCCAGAAGTTAGTTCTAGGTCCAATGTTCACGCATAACAAGTTTAAGGGCAATTGACCATGAAGTTGTCGAGATCGGGACCTATCTGTCTCAATTTCCCTTATCAGTTGATGGATAGGCCAATGGGATGCACAGCCACCACTTGCCAAATCTCTGCTGTTTCTGCCCAAAAAATATCATTCTACTTGGGAATCTCTTTTAATTCCTTCCTAGAATGTATATGACAATGTTCAAGCTTCCATGTCCAATGCAAGTGAGCGAAATGTGGTCGGGAAGTTATGCATGTCACATGTGTCACAGACCCGGTTATGGCCTGAAAGTCCTCTGGTTGACAAGTTGTGGCCACTTCAGCAGTATTATACCAAATCAACTTAGAGGACATATATTCAATGCTATGCATGAGTTCTCAGAAATTTTGGGAGGATTTTTCGGGCCGTTACAAGCAAGCTATTCAAGTTTGAAATTTCGATTTTCTGTGGTTTTGACATTGATGTCTTTCAGTAGCAGGAGGTACCGACACCCCTGTCCTAAGACCTCACCCACTCAAAGCCAATATGTTCAGAAACATGCCTACAAATTTTCGAGGTGAGGAGATAAGTGCTCATGCTGCAATAGTGCTTTGTCCCATTGGGTGATGGTGTCCCATTCGGGTGTATAATACTGTATGTGGCTTGATCTCGAGCAGTGTTGCAGCTTAAGGGGTTATTAAGGGTGAAGATTTTTGGTTAAGGCTTAAACCCTTAATAGGGGGTTAATAAGGGTGAGGCATAAGAACACCTTAATTTCCTAAAAGGAAAATACAAAGTACCGCTGTGCGGGATAGGTACTGCTCACGAGTGTCTCCAGATTCATAGAGATCCTGGTGATAGGGCGTGTACCAAAACATGCATGAAAACACCAGTTTTTATTTCATTTTGAACCTATTAGCGGGCAGAAGTGAGGCATTAGATTATGAGTGTACACCCTCCCTGGGGTGGTAGGCTACACTATTGATGGCCGAAAGTCGGTGTAACAAATCAACTATGAAGGATTGAGTAGACTTGACAAGGCAGCCCAAAAGGCTGTTACGTCCTGACTATGATAATTCTACACTGAGCTATAGATGGTGGCGGTAAACCATTATCTTATGCGCTGGAGGTGAAACATCAGGGAACTAAGAATTATTGACTTGCTGCTTCAACGGCCTCTGAATAGTCTGATGACTATTAAACAAGATATACGAAGTCAGAATTGGTACAACCACATTAGGGCCGGCAGAGATATAGCGCCGCGCCATTTTGTGTATAAGACCAACTGATTAGATTGGGATGAAGACATGTTACTGAGTTAACCATCACTGTGGTTACTCGGGCAGATCTGACCGTTAGAAAGATGCAGGTCTCGCATCAAGGATTTACTGATATGATTGATGAGGATCAACACTATAGAATAGCACTGCGCTATACTTCTCTGGTCACTATACTGGTCCAAAGTATAGCGCCGCACTATATTGTCAATCCGCTTGATATGTACTATGAGTTCCACTGAGCTTGTGAAGTACGGGACTGATACAGAAGTTAAATAGGAATTGACTAAGACTGACTTGACCAGTCAGCAATGACTAAAGACTGACTTGCTCAGTCAGAAAGATGGAAACCAAGACAACTAAGCACGTCTTATGGTGTGCTAGAGAAATACATGTGGACTAGCCCCGGTAGCAGGTCATAATACCCATAGTTGAGAATGTCTTCTACGCCATTGGCCATTCACTACTTGGGCTCCCACCCTTTATTGTTCCTATTCATTCCATCTATCTCCTTTACTTCTCTTGGAAATGTATAAAAGCCAGCTGTGTACTCTGTATTAGCCAGTAAACTATCCCCCAGATATACGGGCAATGTAGTAGACTCTAGATTTGTGAAAGAAATCAGATAAGACTTGCAGATGCACAGAAAAGACTAAGAGATACGGGACGTCGAAAAGACTACCAATTGCATTGATATAAGAGCCCCGCTCAACCTGCACCAACCTGTCTCCTGTAGCAGCGCTTTAGGCCTCCAGGACTAAGACTTGTTGTGTAAATTGTACTCTCTTGTCTCCTGTAGCAGCGCGTTAGGCCTCCAGGACTAAAGACGAGTTTGTGCTAGTAGAAGTGAAACCGCCGCCTTCAGTGTAACTGTCTGCGCCTTAGCCCAGCGTCCACCTTCTGTGTAACTGCCCCCGTTTTGTTGATACCGCCGCCATTCGTGCAGTGTTGGTTGATATTGAAGTAGTGTCTGTCTGTTGATAGTCTGCCCTACCTTCTGCTTCTTGGCTAGCTGCCAGTAGTGTTCGGTTCTGTCGCTCACAAAGAAACTGAAGACTTGAACAGTCGAAGGTCTACTTGAGTCTTGATATTCTGTTGGTGTGAAGTCCCTGCTACCCCAGCATAACCGTGCTTAAACCACATAGTTTGCTATTGAAACAGAGTCTTATAAACCTTTGCACACCTTCTTGACGGGTGATATGTACCCTACTTCCCCGAACACACACACACGAGCATTAGGATCGGATTAGTGTTTTGTGTTGATTTTGGTTGGATTGTGATTAGTGACTAGCTCGCTTCACTCTCTAGTTGATTTCATGCTCCAAGCATGGAAGTTGATAATACTCCTTTGTAGGTCTCGGTAGATACCCGTTTCTCCAGGGTTTCCCAGAAAGGGTTCTTGAGAAAGAACCTTAGAACACCTTTTGAGTTGTGATCCGGATCCTCCGAATAGCCGACCACCTGTTTCGGTGTATCCGCATTCGATGGAAACCGGCAACTCTGGCAACCGAAACACTCGTGACCCAGTGCGTCTCCTCAGCGTCTCAACACAACACAATACATTGCCCAACTCTCGTTCCTTTGACCCGTTTCTGCTGCTTAAGTGGATGTTGGAAACAAATCAAAAGAAGTTCCTTGACTTATTAATCGGCTGCACGTTTCCCTTACGGTTTTCAGGGCGAGACTAGCCAATGGGTGTTCTAATTCCTTAGAATGCCCACCCAGTTTCTCTGTGGTTCGCCCAACAGCTACCAGGAACCAGTACTGTTGCATAGAAACAACAGTTTCAGCAATGAGCACGATCAGAAACACGCAAAATTACGTGTATCTAACCATGGCCCAATTGCTGGCTTATCACCGGTCATTAGCAGCATGCTGATATTTATCACTTCAGAACCTATACCGCTATTCAGGATGGGACCATCGAAGTTCTCGGGACCGACTTCCCGTATTTCTATGGTTGTCGACCCCGAGGATCTGGACAAGGGGCTTTTGGAGAGTCATGTCATGTATGCGGTGGGTGAGTGGACTCCAGACCTGTGTCTTCAGAAGTTTGTCATCTGCCATCCAGACTGCAAAGCACATCTATCAAGGACCATCTGCAGCGCTTGAGGCTGCAGGGTTTACTCGGGGCAAAGTGGGTAATGCCACGCTCAACGGTGTCCTTGCCCTTGATGAGCGCGACATCACTTATGTCAGCTGCCAGGTGTGATCCTTTTGGCAATGGCACCTTATTATTGACCCACTATGTATCAGCAGGCACTCTTCGGCCTCTCGTCGCAGGCAACGTGGTCTGGGCACTATGGGTCTTTCAGCTACTCCGACTTTTATTGGGCTATTGTTAAGGCGCTCGGCGGCGAGGAAGGAAAGTGATCATTGATCACCTCAATTAGTATGTTCTTCCCTCGACGATTGGCGGCTGCTGACTTTATCTCAGTGCCATCCTCGGAACTGTCGCATCTGCCAAGAGGTCTGCTGTCACCACTGCCACTGGCCTGAGCGATTCCGGGCATTTGGAAACCCGGCGCGCCACCAAGTGTGCTCACAAGATTGCTGATGCTGCCGCAACTGCCACCGCCACCGCCCCATTGTAAATGCACTGTAGATACTGTACATCCATGCAATATTATTAACTTCTATGCTATTTCACGCGACATTTGAGAGCTTGATTTCGCATTCTGACAATACCTGCAAGTGACTGTATCTCCGGACCAAGCTCATAATAATCTGCCAGCCAGCTCATTTGTGCAAAAGACGGAAGGGTATACAAGGGTATATAGATTTTGAAAACATTGTAAGGTTCACCAGCTTTGTGGGATTTGTAGGAAAATAGGCTGCAGATATTCATCTGTCAATTTTTACCTGCTTGGTAGTGCCTTGCAACAAATTTTGATGATTGTGGTGCAAGTGTATGTAAACCCATGTAATCTTTTTCCTGTTTTAATGATGGATGTCCTGCCGATCTCCTTGAAAAAAATATGGCACTGGCATCCCGCCCTGAAATGTGCAGTTGGTACCGCTTGCCGGGTGGCATCCACGGTGCATCGCTCAAAGGTCAATTACATCTCTGAAATTTATTACACTAACGGGAAAAAGATCTCACCGAGTCTATCATCTGTAGCTTCCACACCACGACTAAATGTCAGTTCCTATATGCCTCGCCAAGATGCTCAAATAGCACATGTTGATAGAGAAAATAGAATCCGTGAATTGTAAATGGAACAAGACGCATCTCCGCTTCGCTCCGATATCATGATACAAGACAAACTTCACATTCATCGTAGTCAATAATAATAATTATGTGGTGTACATAACATCAGAGAATAGCACCACCACAAGAGGTTGTCCGTGATGCGAAGGAAACTGAGTTTGAGCGGTGTAGGACAGGAATACGACGGTCAATTTTGGGTTCCAACAGCTCTAGCAGTAGTGCAGTCAGGAAAACCAATGTTGTTATGCCCCAGGCCGGACCTGGTTTATTGTACGACTTCATCAATTGAATTATAGGCAAAACTGAACCAAAGATGCATGGTATTTGGCTGCACTGATGTGTTCACGAGTGCGAGCGAGCCGACTCTGGACTGTTGGAGGATAAAGTTGTTTGAGTGCGTGCAAACTAGATGTCCACAATACGCTACCAGATTCCCGGAAATTCTGTGCGAAGCAGACACCTGTAGACACCACCCACCACCTGATATACCAAGCAAGACTATACACGAACGTTGCCTGGTATTTCAGGGAAAATCGAGTTCCATGGAAACACCTCCACGACATCCATCTGTGCCAAATTTTGGCAGAAACACCACTTTCCACTAGTTCCACCACCCTTATCGACCCTTCATTAGCAGGTCAGTAAATTTGTTACCCTTATAAAAATTTCCACCACATCCACCAAACAGATTTTTTGACTGGGAATGCCTCCACTACATCCACCAAAATGGGGTCAGTGCAATTTTGTGACCCAGAATGCTTCCACCATATCCACCAAAACAGGTCAGTAAATTTTGTGACCCTGTAAATTCCACCACATCCACCAAAATGGGTCAGTAAATTCTGTGACCCGTCTGTAAATTCCATCGCATCCACCAAAGAAGGGTCAGTAAATTTTGTGACCCCTGTCTGTAAATTCCAACCCATCCACCAACGAAGGGTCAGTAAATTTTGTGGCCCATACAAATTCCACCACATCCATCAAGCAGGGAGTCACTATATCCGAGTCACAGATCCACGTGGTATCTCCACCACGTGATACTTCCACCCCATCCACCACCTGGGCAGTCCTGGGGGTATTTCGGCATACCAATGCACGTGACTTCTGGTGATCGTTCCACCACATCCATCTCCTCGCCGAGGACCTATTCCGGTATATCTGTGCACATGACACATCTACTGTATCCACCACCGGCTGGTTAGCGTATTCCAGCCTGGTACACGTGACACTTCCACCGCAGCCATCACCCGGTTGTAGAGCCTCTCTGCCCCCATTTCCACCATCTCCATCAATTATCATTGTTAAAGGACACTAGTCTGTTTCGTCAGTGGCCAAAACAACCACTGTCTCAATTGCCCTGGCAAGCTCCTCCTCCTCCTCCTCCTCGTCCCCATCATCTGTCTCCCATCCATTGTCTTACCAGCCAGAACCGTGTGCATTTCTGCCTCCAATGCCTCCCTCTGGGCCTGCTGATCATCAACCACCATTTGTGTTGGAATTTCAGGCTCCTTGCGACGAACCCCTGGTTCGAGTGTGCCTGTGAACTGCTCCTTGTAAGTGGCTTGTAGCTTCCTGAGCCTCTTCATATGGGTATTGTCAAAGCGCCCTCGCTCCATATGATACCTGTGGACAAAAAAAGGCAAGATCTGGGTCTGTCTCCCTGATCTCCTCCTCTTTTGCCACCAAAAAGTCCCATTCGTCTCTAATATAGGTTACCAGCCTCCTGATCTTAATATTCAGGCGTTGGATCTCCTCCTTGGCTCTGAGAATTTTGAAGTGGGTGTCCATGAGAGCTCTGGCGGCAGGGGTGGCCCAGGGACGGATGGCAGCATTCCCCTCCAGATCTCGAAGGAGGTCAAAATCAGGGAGAAAAGTGAACTCCACCACCTCTTCCCACTTCACGGTGCAGCGAGGAGGATCCAGTGAGGTAGCAGCAGCATTGTATCGAACCAGGGCAGTCCTGATGGTCTTGGACCTGGTCTGCAGAGCTTTTGCAATGTGCTTCCGAAGTTTATACCCTTGGAGACGTATTAGTGTGAAGTAAAAATCATCGACCACCACATACCTGTTCCAGACATAGTCATCTTGGTGAGCTCGAACAGTCTCTTGATCACCAGCTCCTCTAGCTTGTTGGGGGCCAGACGGTAGTGTCTAGAGGCCACCAGCGCTTCTGCATTCTCCTATTCCTCATCATCCACCGTCCACTGGACTAAGATATCCATCTTCTTCTCCATCTCCTGCACAGCCTGCACTGGATGGTTTTAATTCTCTTTGGGGTGCCAGCGTGCAGTTCCATTGGCTGTGGATCCTTCCTGATGAACTGCACCATATCTTTCTCTGATGTGGTGGATGTGGTGGGTGGATGTGGTGGGTGGATGTAGTGGAAGGATGGAGTGGATGGGCAAATGGAATGATGGATACGATGGAAGGAACATGCGATGAAAAAGGTGGAAGATTCTGATGTCAGATTCAGTTTGGACATGACCTTGGCACTCACTTCCGGGACGCAAGATGAACAAGCCTTGTATAGTACTCCATTTGGTCAGTCTCTGCTTCTGGTTCCTTGGACAGGCCCCGTAAATACTATTGCTCCTGTTTCAGCCGTTCCTCGAAGACCCCGGGTCCGGAGATCCCAGCCTGGTTCATTGCAAACTTCAGAGAGTCCTCAAGGTCGATCTGCTCCAATGCCTGCTTATAGTTGTTGACAAGGAAAGTACCTAACAAGGGCATTGTCATTAGTTCATTGCGCTTGACACCAATGGGGAACATACTCAGGTTGGCATATGTCTCAAAGGTATCCATATGTCAGATATATCACAATGGCCTGGCAGCGATGAAAGACGCTCGCATACCGGACGGCCCGTGCAAGCCCATTAGACTTTGAGAAGAACCTCTCGCATGTCTCCAGGTCTTCTAGCCCAAGACCGAGGACATATGTCGCTAGATGCTTTAGTTGACAGCTCCGATTGTGAGCATGGCCATGGAATGTTCCAACAAGTATCTTCAAGTTCATGGCCTCTGCCAGCGGTCCAAGGGGCGAGTCCCTCACTGTCGACGAGAAACCACAGCCAATGTCTTAGCCAATCCCAAGGTCTGGTCCAAAAGCCTGGAGAAGCTGATTGGTTATAGTGAGGCCATACTTTGCTCTAAACAGAGTATCAATATCATTCTCTTCCATCATGTCCATGGGAATGGTGGAGACGGTGGAGACGGTGGAAATCAAGGAAGCACTCACAATTCTGACCATGTCGGCGACGAGCAGGAAGAAACCGTGGCAGTAGAGTGCCAGGAAAACCCCGGTCTCATCGGAAATTCCCCACATCTTCGCTGTCAGCTCTTCGGACATGTTCTTCCAACGCTCCTGGCATTCGGTATCTTCAGCCTTGTCCTTGCTCCTCTGGGATGAAAGGAATCAGGCTGAACACTGAAATTAGAGGAGGAAACCGTACTGGACACTTAACAAGTGTTGCCAAGACCTCCTTGGACCATTTATCGACATCCTCTCTCATCATCAAGTAGTTACGTCCGGCATCAGCAGTGCGAGGGTCATCCTGTTCCTTCCCTCGACCATGTGCAGCCCCATTCTCGTCCACTGTCTTGTCCTTGACCAGAATGCACTTGAGGGAATCATTGCCATCCAAGGTGAACAGCATCTCAAAGATCATTTTCATCTCCCCCTCCAGCTTGTAAGTACATGCCGGGCAACAGTTCTTCAGCCGCCAATCAGGTGCATCACGACCTAAAACCTTCTTGATTCTGTCATCCACCACCTGCAGTACCTTGAGGTAGACATAAAAGCACTTGGAGAAGGCTTTTGACACGTAAGGTTTCAGCTTGCAGCCATGAAGGTCAGCCAGTGTTTTGACCCAGGGCTGGATACTGACGCCAGGGGATCGTAGACACACAAGCCGGTAAATCTCTAGGCAGCGTGTAGTAAATGCGACTTTGGGCTTCCAGGGAGTCGCTGGGATCAGGCCCTGGGCCATGACGCAGGATGACAGGTAGACGTCATTGCCTGTCATAGGGACTTCCATCGTGTAGGTACCTGGTGCCTTATGAGGCAAAACTATAAAAGATACAGTGAGGACCCACTGAAAATGTCAACCACCTCTATCTTATAAGTTCCTTCAATTTCGTTCGGGGCTGGTAGGGTATAGTCACCGTCCAGCCCGAACTACCCTTGGCTGGCACCCCATTCGATGTAGGCATTGGTCATTACCTTCATCTGGGCCTGGAAGCCAAGGACCTCGTGCTGTACAGCGTCCCGTCGAGAACGAGTAGCATGCAAAGTCCTACACTTACATGTCAGAGATTGGACTCCAGACAAAAGAAAAACACACCTTTCACCGTTAACTGTCATATTCAAATCTGCCGCAAGGGCTTCCATCTCACCGCCAGCATGGCTGATTTCAATACGGACATTGCCCTGCGCAACATCATCATAGGTGATGATGTCCTCATTTTCAGAGCAGCCAGGTCCCTTGTCACGCATCTCTCTCATTTGCATGAATTTCTTGGCCTCATCCGGTGTTAAACCTGTTGAAGGTGTTTTTTCGTGTCCCTAGGTTTGCAGGCTCACTTACTGGCCTCCACGCCTTCATTTCACGATTCATCACATCTTGGAGCTTGTTTCGTGTATAGTTCTTCATGACTGTCTTGGAACCACCAGTAGGGGTGGTTATAGCCACAGGGGTATGGACCACCGTTGGCTTGGGATGCGGCTTGGCCTTTTTTCCGGCCTTGGGCATTTCGGGGAAAGCAGACAGGAAACAAACGAAGAGCTAGGTGACCACGTCAGCTTGTCAGTAGTTGTTGATGGATACAGTGGAAATAGTGCTACTTCTCAATCAATCAACTTGATCGGTGGAAGCAGTGGAATGGTGGACACGGTGGAAGACCCTGTGCCCATCATTCCAATCAATTAGATCAACTGAAGCGACAAAGCATCCCTTTGTTCCCTCCCCCTTAAAAGGCGGGAGGCAGATCATTTTCACCCTTCCCCGTCTCTTCTCTTCCTCCACCCATCATCTACCCTAACACCGTGCTACCAATGCCACCACCAGGTAAGTTTGATCGTCTTCGTTTTTGGGACCATGCCTCTTCTCTCCCACTGTCAACGACAATGCTGTGCTGGAACTCCTGCTGGGGATCCGCTCGTTCTTGTCGGCATTGACGTGTGGTCTTTCCAGCTTGTGAGATCCTTGCATGGAACTCACAAGCTGGACAATTTTTTTCTTCAATGGCCCCTGTAGTGCCACTCATCCTTATGCTTATGGAATCTGTGCCCAGAATCCCTTGCCACTGTCTTACTGACTCCCATTCCATCTAGGCTTTGACGATCCAGACACTGATGTGTTCCAATTCCGCACCACCCGCACCGGCTGTACCTTCTCTGAGTGGCAACAAATCAGCACTCACACATTCCATATTGCCGCTGCTGTCGTCCACTCCCTCCAGCTCAGCACTGGGTGCCCTGACGAAGACCTCAGTGAGCTTGACAGTGGCCCACCCCTCGGTGCCATCAGCACTGTCTTTTCAATGTCACCCTTAACCTGGGTTCCTGCCACGGTGAAACACTGACTATGAGGCTAGCGGTGAAATAACCACAAACCAAACCTTGTAAATGAATACGCAGTTCAATAATGTGACTACAACAACTCAAATACTATAGTCCTCGTGCAAGTTCGGGGTTCCAATCCAGTATAGATTGTGGCAATTTGAGCTTTAGTTCTCTTTGGGAAGCAAGACTTTACAGGTCTACAAGTTGTATAGATAAAACTTGTTCGAATCTGTTCTAGGCGCAATCGCGGATAGACAGACGAGATTTTATGTTCAACAGTTTTGTATAATGTGGGTCTAGGTTTGGAGATAGTACTCTGATGCGTAGCACAAGTGATTCTTTATGAATCCTGATTTCAATAGTATCCGTGATTGCTAATCCTTGCATCCCAGCTCCTGTTCCAGCCACAACAACCCTCTCTCTTCCTCCACTCTTCAATCCTGAGAGCTTGGTCTTGCCAGCTGTTGTCCTTGGAGTCGACTTGCAAGGGCAGACAACATACACCGTTGAACAAGACACAATACTGGGAATTACAAAAACAATACCTCTGACAGGTGAGGCTACCTCAGTCCATCTCAAGGCATTTCATTTTGTCTGAATCCATAAATCCATCAGGCACTTTGGTTCAGGGTGCTGATCATGCAGGACACCTTCTCTGCCTCCGCTGCTGGCTTTGACGTCGAAGTCAATTTCGACTCCGACCTCAAGGGCATAAAAGCTGAATGCCCGTTCACATCTGGCTCGCAAGTGGTGGCTTTCATGTTCTCAACGCTGCAGCCGCTCGTTGTCAACATTGTATCGACGGCTCTCCTGAGTGCACAGGCAAGCCCAATTTGTCGCCTGGGTTGAGGTCTGGTGCATTGGTGGGTGTGGCTGTACTAGTCACGCACTGGGTAATTTGATTCAGTATATCCAGGCATTGATCTGGGAGCTTTATTATTTAACTGGCATGTAATGAATGAGGGATGTGTTAATGCCACCACACGTCAAAGTACGCCGCTGCACATGGTCGCGTCTCGGTGGCATGAACAAACTTCTTTTACGCCCATGCCAAGCATCCTGGCTGACCTGCCCTCCTGCCATGTCAGCCCTCCGCACTAGTGATGGCAAGGTTCGGCTCAAAAATTGGTTCGAACCTGAACTGAATGCGAACCAGACGCCACGTTCAGGTTCAGATTTAGCCGGGGCTTGAACCGAATGCAGGATTCAGAGTTCGGGTGGGTGGAGATGTGTTCGAATCTAACCTGAAGCTGAACCTAAAAGTCCCCAAGGTCAGTGATGTTTGACGAAATTTGGAGGATTTCTGACCTCTTTAGCGTCTAAATTGTGCTTTAAAAACCGACAGCGCGGTGGATAATTCTGCGGAGATGCGGCTGCGAGGAACTTTCACAACATTATTATCCTTCTGACGTTGCAATCCAGGCCGCTGTGTGTCCATCTACCGACTGCTTCGGGCAAGTATCTTGACGATTTATGTTTACGATGCTCAACGACGATATTTATTCATGGAAAAAGGCCCGTGGAACTCGCAGACGGTGATTTGATCCATTTTCTTGCTCCCTGAGATACCTGATATTTCCCCAGGTTCGAACACGTTTCAACGTTGAACCGCACCTCAACGCAGGTTCAGGTTACGTTCAGGGTCTACTCGAACCGAACACTGGGTTCAGGTTCGGGGTTCAGAGAAAATGCTCTGAACCTGAACCAAACCAAACTTTGCCATCACTACTCCGCACCGTACACCAGCTCACAAGGCTGCGCCGACATTACAACGTGCGGCCCACCCCACCGTCGGTGCCACCCGAGCCCGGGATTCGCCGTGTCTTCCCCAGGGCTCAAGGCAAAGGCAGCAGCAGCATGGTTTGAGCTTAAACTGCATTGTCTCCAATGATAGCCTGGTTTAAACCATAATATGATTGTTTATGAATCTAATAGAACTACAATCTATGCCGCTTGGGTGTGGTTCCACACTCGATTTCAGGTGCACCCTGCCTTTCCCACCGGCGTCCACCTCTGATCGTCGCCCCAACTTGATGAAAATGCTGGCGGTGATGAGTCCTGAATGGGCAGACGCGCACGCACAGGTGCACATGTGAAAGAGTTGGTTCTCGAGTCCTCTTCAAACCATACTAGAGAGCAAGCCCCTCAAGAAGCATCCACTCTGACTGCATCGCTATCCTGGCTTGGAACTCGGACGCATGGGGGCACATCTATGTAAAGCGGGATCCTGTGACACGGTGAGCACGTACCACAGTACCCGCATACATTTACTGATGAACATCCTGTCGCGGCCGGCTTACCTCGCATACAAACCCCCGCACGACCCAGTCGAGCGTTCATACCTACGCAACGTCGAGCTCCGCGTTGCCAAGGCAATGGTCCTATGTCGTCGTTGCCCTGGAATCCTTGCTGGAATCCGTATCGGGCTTTGCATATAGTGTGCACCAGTAGTACAATGCCTGAATACATTCATTTTTATTGCTATTTCAACGTCCTAAGATCAACGTCCTACAGGTTGCTGCGTAGCCCCTTGGCAGCCTATTGCAGCTTGTAATTCAATCTACGGGAGGCTTCTAATCAACCTGCAGTTGGTTGCAACTCGTGTGGGATGAAAACTATTCTCTTGTTGGTTTCTCAAGGCGACTCAAATGGTAGGTTGTTTTTGAAAGTTTTCATCCTAGCAATGGATACACAAAGCATGATACGCTAGGTTGGCTATCAGACTAGACTAGGCTGGAATACATCCTGCGAAAGATTGTTTTTTCAGGTTGATTGCCAACCTACACAACTTGGACTTGGGGATTTCAATCACCAATGTATTATCAGAATTGGCAATCTTGGGATGTATTCAGATGCGCCATTCTTGTTTTCCATCCTCTCTCGCCCAGGATCTCGTAATGTCCGGTCCCAAAGACCCTCCAATGCATGTTTCATTTACAGGTCAATACCTCTTTCCAGTACCTCATCTCATCGCAGCAGCAAGGAGCCCGTCGAAAAGCGGCGTACCCAGACCAGCTGTTTCGAAATTCGTGGTGTCAGCTATCTCTCCCCTGCATCACATTACTTGATCACACTCACTAACGGGGTCCCACCCTTCCACAGCATCAAAGGCAGCCGACGGCGCAAAACACACCAGCCCCGCATTGCTCCCATCCGTAATGTCCGTGAACCCATCTTTGGTGGCACTCGCATACAACCACGGGTTCAAAAATCCGAGTACCGGCTTCCCCACGCTCAACAGTCTATCATTAATCAGCGCAATGATACTCGCAATAGTGGGCGCCGATGCGCTCGTCCCCGAGTCCGCCTCTGTCTTATTCCCGTTCGAGATGATCGTGAACAACAGCGCCTGCGCCGCGAGGTCCGGAAAAACCCCGCCCGGTGCGGTTGAACATGTCATTGAAGTTGGTTGGTAGAGTGGCGAAGAAAGAAGAAATGACTGAGGATTGGTAGGCGGGCGCAAGGAAGTAGTTGGAGAAGCCACCCATCAGGAAAAACATCCTTTCCGAAATTGCCGCTAATTGCCTCCAATTTGGTTGCCCTGTTCCAAAAAGGGGCAAGAAGGGCCAAGACAGGCCAAGATCACACAATTGGCGGCAATTTTCCCCATTAGCGGCATTGCCGCTCGAACACGGCAAGCAGTTCAAATTGAGTTCAAATATACGACAGGAATGTGAAAAACTAAAATATAGTTGCGTAGGAATGGCGGTCAGTGAAGCAATTGACATAAAATGTAGAACACTCCTCCAACACGTTACTTGATGTCCAATGTGCGGGCGCCATGGTGCCGAACTTGGGCAATAGATGGACACTCCGGCGAATATTTTCCAAGGGAATAATGCTGGCCAAGCGTTCCCCATCTTTCAACGATCGCGTAAGTTTGTACATGAGGTGAGGTGCTTCCGGTTGTGCAGTGAATGCCGAGAACCATTCGACGTAAGCAAGGTGTTTCGGAGGATAATGACCAGGGGGGAAAAGTCCTTCAATGTGGCGAGCAGTGAGAGAGAATACAACGCGAACTTGAGCAACTCGATAACCTGTTGACGGAATAAAGTCAGAATTTTGACGCAGAGGGGAAGAGAAATCAAATTTACCTGTAACACCGGTCAACTTCCCAGACCCATCGTTAATTATAGCGGTGTCAAAGCGTCCAGGGAGGACAGTGCCATTACGAATCATCCTCTGGGGCTGTACAAGGATCGAATCCACTACGGCATCCTCGGGGCCGCCAGCCTTGTACGGATCCTCAGTCGTGTATTTGATGCGATGAAAGACCGGAACACGTCCGAAATGGAGAACGACAGACGCAGCCCGGGTTTCGATCTGTGCGCGGGACAGGGTGAGATCGTTGAATTGTACAACAAAGCGCGCTAGAGCATCACGGAAGGAGACAGCACCGTAGTCGGATATAAGATGGTTGATTCGAACGGCCTTCTGGGTCGGAAACTTCGTCATCCTGATACGACGCTCGTACGTGATGGGGGGAAGCACCTCCGGCTTTGGCGGCACGGGGCAGCCATCGAGTCGCCACTGAATGAATTTCTCGTGGCGGAAGATTTTTTCTTTACGCTCGAGCCACAGCGTCATCTGGGGAAAGGTGTCCTTGAAATTTGTTGAGCGATAGGCATCTTTTGCGAGGTCGATGTGCAGCCGTTCCGTGTATTCAGTATTGTAGTTGTCGCTGGAGCCGAACAGCTTGAAGTACATGGGATAGTGTACATCATAATGAACTTTCGGAATGTTGAAGCCGTCCCGTATGCCCAACTCGACGAAGACAGACTTGTTCTCGTGGAATATTTGGAGGGCATCGGTCTGAAGTTGCAGTGTTTCGGACGTATGCATCGGATACTGCGCCAAGTTAAGGAAGTCGAGTACGCCACGGACGGCGGTGACCAAGCGGTCCCGAGATATTCCATTCGGTAGGGGGATGCCGATAATGATGCCGAGGAGGAAGCGAGAAATTTGGTCGTGCTCTTTGCCGGTAACGCGGTTGAGATCCGAGATGCCGTTCATGAACAGGCGAATATTGTGATTTGGCGGTAGCCTACGGCAACGTGCGTCAATCTCTGCTTCACCGCAGGCTTCCTTCAACCAGCTGATGAGATGTTTGACGACGCCTTGGTATTGCTGGTGAAGAATATCGGGAGTGATGGAACGAAAGATGTTCGTGTATGGGAGACCCTCCCAAAAGGGCTCAAAAATTGGCTTGATTCTTGCCGCTGCGCACGCACGGGCATAGACCGTAGGACCCTGGTCCAGCGTCTCGAGCGCACCGAGAATTTCGTCCAGATTGCGAAGGGGAAAGATAGAACCATCTCCGAGGTTGTCTCGCGGAGCTTCGCACGTTGGGCAGTCGCCGGTCTTTGTGCAGGTGACGAGACACTGCTCCGGATAATCGCCAACGAAAGTGGCGTAGATAGGATGGCCCCGGCGCGTTATTCCATCGCCACTGGTGACTGGTATACCGCTCACACCCGCAGTCTTCAGCGGAGATAGCATGTACTTCATGCACGCGTGGAAGATGTTCGCTAGGATACGGCGACGAGCAGACTTATTTTTGCTTCAAGTGCGAGGTAGGGAGATAGCCTAGCAAGATATAGGCCCGACGCGATGGTTTGCGTCTAATCTCCTTTGGAATGTTCCCGAGCGTCATGTAGACAGGGTAGGCTGTTTTATTCCCGAAGACGGTGAGCTGGGTCTTGTCGGATGAAATGATGATTGGGATAATTGTTGCACCAGGATATTCCTGCTCTACGGCCGCCTGATCCAAGTGTCAGTCCAGTGGTTAATGAGAATCGCAGCGATGGATCTCACTTGCGTACTCCACCACCATTTGCCAGTATGCATATTGTAGTACATCCGAATTGTCTTGTCTTTGTCAATGTAATGGCGTTCCGGTGCAACGAAGAGATATGGAGCAAAGTCTGTGTCTCCCCAGAGAGCTCGGACGCATTCAAGAATATCCCGCGAATAGAGATGGTACACCTCGCCATTCACTACAACCTCGGAGCGTTCAAACTTCGGTCGCGCGGTGGGAAGCTCGTCAATAATTTTATTGAGCTGTACGGAGTTTCCATACGACAAATCTAACGAATTGCGCACCTGAAGGATTGCATTCAGCTATGAAGATACAGTACAAATAAAAATATAGTACCCCTTCGATGGCTAAGAGATCATTGAATGCGGTGGAACCGGACCCACGCAGCTTCGCCCAGCGTGCTATCTCCGAGTCCCAGTCCATTTTGGAGGTGAAGGGTGCATAAGGGCTGGATGCGGCGGAGTCGTGTAGAGACCCCAGATACGCCTGCTCTGAAGTGGCGCCTCCGCTCGTCGAGATGGGCTCACCCGCACGACCTGGGTATTTGACGACGATCGGGGTGTGGTGGAAAGCATCTTCCGCAGCCTGGCGAAGCTCGCGGACAGGGGCGGGACGCGCTGGAGATGCATCGGAGCTAAGGGCATCATCCATAGCAACATCCCCGCCGTACGCAGCGGGTCGCGCGGGCTCAAAGCCTCTCCCGAGTTCAGCCTCCTCCTGCGCTTGAATATCGGCATCCTCATCCACGTCGTCCTCAGACTCTGCCGACATTACTCCAGGAGCCAGAAGATCACCCTCATCATCCGACTCGACATAATCGAAGTCGCCAAGGCTGTAGTTGGCCGCAAAAAAGTCTCCCCGGAAATCCCCCTCAGGCAGATCGAAATCCTCGAGCTCTTGCTGAGGTATGGGCACGACAGGATTCGCAGTCGTTCCGCGAGCCGCCTCGCGCGCGAAAATTGCGATACAGTCGGGGTTTGTAGCATTTTTCAGATGTAGGGTATAGGCTCGCCCATTGAGGTCCTTTCCGCAGCAGGAGCAAACGACCATTGTGAATTGATGAGCAGAAGCGACTCAAGGCGAATGCGAGGCGCACAAAGTGCAAGGCAATGTAAATCCGATTGGTACCGGCAAAAACGGAAGTCAGAGGGAAAATGTGCTGACGAGTGAATGCGATAGGACGGGGTGCGGGCTAGGATCGCCGTGGCCAAAAGATTGGCGAACGCCACAAACTTTTTTGCACATGGCATGGAGCGCGCAGCACGCAATCGGGCTTGAAGTTGCGCATCAGGCTCGAAAAGATGATCAGCCCATTTCTCTTTCTCTCCCCCATCATCTCAGTCCTCCCACCGAGTATCTGCACCAGCTCCCTCCCTTGCATCTCACCTCCAGTCGCTCCTTACCTCTACTATGCCTACAGAACCTACCGCTGCCGAGAAGCGCAAGGCCACTCTCGCCGCAAAAGCTGCCAAAGAGCAAGAAGAACAGATAGCATTTGAAAACAAAACCAGTACAGTTCTTTTTGTTTTGCATCATGGGCTTTAGAGGATTGATAATGCACTTTAGAAGTTACTGGCGGACGTCAAGCGAAGACGAAGGCCAAGAAGAATGCTGGTGAGTTACTAGTTCCATTTGTCGTTCTCCTCGATGCTATAGCTATCCAGTTTGGAATGCCGATAAGCCAGCCAGCCGCAAAAGAACCCTATCCACAGTCGCCGTCTCTGTGCCAGCAAAGAAGGCCCGAGACGCCGTGCCAGATGAAGAAACCGGCTGCCAAAACATCCGAGAAGACAGGCAGCGCCGGTGTGTAGCCAGCCTCAATACTATCCGAGCTTGATCTATATTTTTTCTCAGTTAAAGCCGTCGCTCGACAACCCCCCAAGATCGTTGCCGAGTCAGGATCAGAGAGCTCCGCGTCGAGCGATAATGAGTCGGAAAGTGGTTCCCCTTCGGAGGAAGACGATGCCGATGAACAAGAACTGCTCGCCGAGGTGAGTTGAAATTACATGTTTCCGGACATTCTCAACTGGTTTAATTTAGCGTCCGAAAGTCGTCCCCGCTGCCAGTGCTAAATCAAGGGGCCAAACCGGCCCTGTGGATATCTCGGAGGTGTGTCCTACTGTTGTCTTTGTTGCTCTGGCACCGACCTATGAGTTCCGGTAGGCTCGTCGTCACAAAACCGGGCAGAAGGAGCCTCCCGCGGCCAGCGAATTGTTCGACTCTGATGATGGGGAAGTAAGTGCTCTCATGATTTTTTTCAACTCACTGGAAATTCCCTCAGCTTCGTTCCAAGCCATTCAGACGGCCGGTGATCAACATCGATTCGGACTCGGACAGCTCTATGCCGGATGCCCCACCCAGGAACACGAAGGTCAATGTCAAGATCGAGAACATGGAGGTTGATATGCCTCCGGCCGGTCGTCACCGCCGCTCATCGAGTGCATCGAGTTGGTCTTCTGGGCGTGCCCTCTCCGTTCCTTCCTCGGAGAACCTTTCGGACGTCGAGGCAGCGGATTCAGAGCCGGGATTCGATGATAATGTCGTAACTAAGGTACGTGTCTAATTTCTGCTCATGGGTGTGTGCTCAGGTGTTTCACAGAAGCCGCGAAAGGTTTCCGCTGCCCGCCAACAACAGGCGGACTCCGAGGTACGTGCCAGATGCCGTTGTCTGGTCCTTCTGATTTCCATATGTTACTGGAGAAACCTTCTGTCCGCCGATCGACTGCGACGCCTGCACCTGGGGCACCTGATGTCGTGGAGCAGACAGAGGCCTCGTGGCAGGTCACCGCTCGCCTGGTGCTCCCCGCTCCGGGCCGCGACATTGGCCTCACTGCTCAAGATCCAGAGCTCCAGTTTGTTCTACGCAGCACGATTGCCAGCATCAAGAGCGACCTATTCTTCGTCGACATGTATCCCACCATCTCCACCCGCGCTGGGTTTGCGCGGCCTCACCTCATCAAAGCGGCTCTGATACGGCTCTCCTCTCGACACATCCATCACCGGCTCGTTAATGATCCCAACTTCGCTGCCACGTTAGCTCCCATCGTATGTTATAGTCTTCACACGTTCTGCGAACTCATGTTGCTTGCAGCCGTTGGACCGTATCAACATCATCCGTGGTGACTTCAAAAAATGTGCGGTGGCTTGTCTCGCCGGCCACTATCACCTAGCGGACCTCGAAAAAGCTGAGGTCAAACGACGGGTCGAGGACTTGTTGAAGGACCACAGATATATATTTCCGGTTGACAAGAAGGCGGTAAGTACCCTCCGCCTACCTTTTTTTTTCTGATTTATAACATACATCTGTTCAGGGTGGCAAGCTTCGGTTCGACCAACCCTTTGCCCACCCCGCTATCATTCATATGCTCAAGGAGCTTGGATTCTCCAAGCCGTCTTTTGTCACCGAGCTCTTTCCCACCATCCCTGAGAAGCCTGATGAGCGGGAGCTTCCCGTCCCACTCTTAGCTATTCCGGCAACAGCTGTGCGTGCCATTCAATACCAAAAGCCGATGACTGATGAATTTAGTTGTATGCCGGATTCGTCGAGCTCCGTATGACAGGTTCTCGGCAGCCAACACTCTTCACCGAGGATGCCTTTGAAGATATCTGTCATGAATCGTCTTTTCATTTTACTTCCAGAACCCGAACAACCCGAACAACCCGATCATTGATCAGATCAACTATCTGATCAATCGAACTTGGATACCGTTTTAGGATTCCAAACGGTTATGATCGGTTTCCCGACCTTCGGGTTCCCGATCACCCCTCTGCGTTCCTATACCCCTGCATTTACTTCGCATTAATCTTGTCCGTTGTCATTGGACACTGTACCTTAATATATAGACCCCTAGAGACTTTAGTATATAAACCGTAGTTATTCTCCTGTACTTTACACTATTCTAGTCTAAACTCCAGGCTTATTCATTTGGAACTCTTCGTGCTTCAGTCGCCCTCGTCACCTCAGAACCCGGAATCTGCTCTGTGCTGACAAAAGAATAGTGTCTCTACACGGCGTACCCGACTGGACGTAACACGATGAGCAACGAATATGTGCTCCCCTCGATAGAGAGCTTTGGCGCCCTAAACGGCGAGGAGAGGGACAGTGTCCTGCTGCAGGCCCTACAACACGCAGGAGGGCAATTCGGAGTGATGCAGGAGGAACTGGGGAACTTGCGCGGAGAGAATCATCTGCTCCGTGAGGACAACGCCCATTCGCAACAACTCTTGCGCGATGCCCTCGTTGCCTTGGGAAGAGCCTCTACGGGAGGGCCCAGGGAGACTAAACAGGTGAAGACGGCCCATGTCGCCGCCCCTACCCCGTTTAAAGGAGACTCCGAATTGGTGGACTCCTATCTGGCGGAGTGCTGGTTGCACTTCCTGGACAACCCGACGTACGAGCGGGACAGCGCGAAGATCGCCTTTGTCCTGTCCTACATGAAGGAAGGATCGGCAGTGGCATGGGCCAACAACGTTGTGCAGGCCATGCGCAACCCGAGGGACCCCGATACCCCGCTGTATCGGAGTTACAAGGTCTTCGAGAAGAACCTCATTGATGCCTTTAAAGGAGGGGCACAGGTGGAAATCGCGCAGGCTAAAATCGAGAAGCTGCGCCAGGGTGTGGGAACGGCCACGGAGTACTTCACGCTCCTGGACACATACAACAACACCGCGGGTTACGACGAAACCACGCTTATTCGTCTCCTCAAGCAGGGGATCCTGAAGCCGGTTCTGCAGTCCGTCTACAGACAAACCGCCCTACCAATCACCTATGCCGACTGGAAGGTGGTGGTCATCAAGCATGACGGGTTGTGTCGCGCCTTCCACGTTATGGATGGCGCGCTTCGTGATCGTCCCGTCACGGTGCCTAAAGTGCAACAGAACCAGAACCCAGGGAACTTCTTTCGCAGGAATGAGCAGCGCGCTCCAACGAATCCCCCTGCGGCCGTCGTTCCGCCCCCGGTCGCCACTGGCGGGGCCCCTAGCGCAGGGCCCGCGCCTATGGACATAGACCGAACGGTCAGCAAGAAGCCGGTTCCCCGATGCTACCAGTGCGGAGAAGTCAGGCACATGGCCCGTAACTGCACTACCCGAGGACCCACCAACCCACAGTTCCGAGCTCTGATCTCGGAAATGATGGAGGAACGCCTCGGGAAGGAGGATTTTGTCGACGAATCCGAGTGAAGACTGTGCCCTCGGATTCTCTTATACCCCCCCCACCTGTAACGACTTCGAACAATTCATTTTCTGTTTTGACTATCGAAGAACCCGGTGCAGGGGAAGACACAGTGGAGATGGAAGAGGGAGCGAGGACTCCCTCTGAGGTTGAGAAGAGTGAGGGAGCCGTTTCTCCCTCTGACTCTAAGCGAAGGGGCAAGAAACCCCGGAAGCCCGAGCGGGAGAAAGCGGAATGGCGCAGACTCCCCCTCGGAAGCGTGCGTCGGGTTGCAACCCGAGCGCGGGCCCAAGAATGGAAGGCGCGGGAGATCGTCACCAAGTGGACTCACCCGGCCAGAACACAGGAGGTGGACGACGAGATGGTGGAAGAAATCCGGACGGCTTACTTCCCTGACGCTCTGGGCATACTGGACAACTTGAAAGAGCCACCACAGTATATCCGGGCCACTGGGAACTCCATGATGGTTCCAATGACCCTTGAAGGGCTGAATAACCTTAAAGGTTATACAGTGGTCGGGTTACTGGACAGTGGGGCTACCAACGGATTCATGAGCCAGCGGTTCGTCGACGAGCACGGAATCGAAGTGGAACCCCTAGCTGTAGCGGTTCCGGTTTACAACGCGGACGGTTCCCTCAACAAGGGAGGACACATCACCCACGTTGCGCGCATGCGTCTCAGAGTACAGGACCATGCCGAAATATTCTCGTTTGCGGTAACGGATACTGGGAAGAGCGACGTCATCATCGGGTTCAATTGGTTGAAACAACACAACCCGGAGATCGACTGGCAGAAACAAACCCTTTGTTTCTCCAGGTGTCCTGCCGCTTGCAAACGAGCCCGCTTATGGGAGGAGTGGGAGGAGGAGGACAACGCCGACATAGGAGAAGGAGACCGCATCTTTGTCACGAAGATGTATCCTGAAGACATTCTGGACACACGGGATGCCGAACATCTCCGCGCTATGGGTAGTGTGGCTACTAAACTGGCAGCCGCTGCTCACGAGGCCAAAGGGGCTAAGACGCTGGAAGAGAGCGTCCCCGCTCATTATCTGGAGGAATTTCGAGGGGTCTTCGAGAAAAAGGACTTCGATAAACTACCGGAACGACGAAAGTGGGACCACGCGATAGAGTTGAAACCCGGCCCAGAACCCGTAAAAGGGCGGAGTATTCCGTTGTCTGTCCCGGAACAAGCGGAATTGGACGCGTTCATTAAAGAACACGTGGAAACCGGACGTATTCGCCCCTTGAAATCACCATGGGCCTCTCCTTCTTCTTTGTGAAGAAGAAGGATGGGAAACTACGGCCTGTACAGGATTATCGGAAGTTGAACTCCCTTACCATCAAGAACCGGTATCCCTCTTCCGTTGATCTCGGAGATCATGCACATGCTCCGTAAGGCAACCTGGTTCACTAAATTGGATGTTCGATGGCGGATACAAACAATATCCGGATCAAGGAAGGAGATGAAGAGAAAGCCGCGTTCGTCACAAACCGAGGGTTGTGGGAACTGTTTGGTTATGTTCTTCGGCCTTACGAACTCGCCAGCCACCTTCCAATCCATGATGAACGACATCTTTGCAGGACCTTATTGCGGAAGGACGGGTTATTGTTTATCTGGACGATATTCTCATCTATTCGGAACATCTGGAATAACACCGCTCCACAGTCAAGGAGGTCTTGCGGATTCTTCAGGAACACGAGTTGTTCCTGAAACCCGAGAAATGCGAGTTCAAACAAAGAAAGGTCGAATATCTGGGAGTTATCGTCGGCGATGGGAAAATTCGTAGGGATCCCATAAAAGTCGAGGGTGTTCGACAATGGGCAACCCCACGGAATGTCAAAGACGTACAAAGCTTCCTCGGGTTCCTCAACTTCTACCGACGCTTCATCAAAGGATTCGGGGATTACGCGAAGCCGTTAACTCGCCTTACCCGGAAGGATTACAAGTGGAGGTGGGGAGAACTGGAAAAAAACGCGTTCGACCAATTAATATTGGCCGTAACTTCGGAAACCTGTACTGCATTTCCCAACAGACGTTGGGGAATGGCGGGTGGAGGCGGACTCCTCGGATTACGCGACAGGGGCCTGCTTGACACAGTGCCAGGACGGGGTTGTGGGTTCCGATTGTGTTTATGTCCAAGGGACTAAACGACACCGAGCAGAACTACGACATCCACGACAAGGAAATGTTGGCGATCATGCGGGCGCTCTACGAATGGCGACACTACCTGCAGGGCAGTCAGCTGAAATTCGAGATCTGGACCGACCACAAGAATCTGGAGTACTTCACCACGACGAAGAAACTCAATAGGCGACAGGCTCGGTGGTCTTTGGAACTCAGCGAATACGACTTCGTGCTCATTCATAAACCCGGTAAACAACACACGAAAACCGACGCGCTTTCGAGGCGAAGCGGTCATGAGAAGGGGGCGCAGGATAATTTGAATCTTGTCCTGCTGCCGGAACAGTACTTCCGGAGGATGGACGGAGAGGAATTTTTGAAAGCCATGCCGGCGGTCTTGGACGACACGGCGGGTGATCAATTCATGGAGGACATCAAGGCTGGGAAAGCTGATTGGGAAGTTGCTGTGAAGAAAGCGCTAGAAGAAAAGGCCGAGGGCTGGGAAGAACACGAGGACGGGTTCGTAACCCGGTATCGAACCGTATATGTTCCCCCAACTGGAGATCTACGACACCGGATTCTACGAGCACACCACGACGACTACATTTCCGGACATCCGGGACAATTCCGAACGGCGGAACTAGTACACCCGGAACTACTATACTGGCCCTCTCTGCTATCGGACGCTAAACGATACGTTTCGGCTTGCCCCGTGTGCCAGAGGACAAAGCTCTTTCCCTCTAAGCTCCGAAGACCACTACAACCCCAACTCGGTCCCGGAAAGAGTCTGGCAAAATGTTTCGGTGGACTTAATCACCAAACTACCCGTCAGCAATGGGTAACGACTCTATCGCGGTGATCGTGGATCGACTAGGGAAAGGAATCCGGGTGGTGCCTTGCACCAAACACCTGGGAGGAGAGGGTATGGCACGCATTTACCGTGACCATGTGTGGAAAGACTTCGGGTTGCCCGAGGTGGTGATTAGCGACCGGGGGACGCAGTTTTGTGGGACACTTCATGCGGGATCTGTTGAAGCTCCTGGGCATAAAGTCGAACGCCTCGACAGCCTATCACCCACAAACGGATGGACAGACCGAACGAGTCAACCAGAACATAGAGCAATACCTTCGGGTTTTCACCAACTTCTTGCAGGACGACTGGGCGGACTGGTTGACTCTGGCGGAATTCAACCACAACGATCAGGTTAGCAAGACTACGGGTTTCAGTCCCTTCTTCGTGACCATGGGGTTCCACCCGCGGAAGGGGATGGAACCACGTCTTGAAGTACCCACCGAGGATGCGACGAAATTTGCAAGAGACGATGAAAAGGTTCTACGATGCCAAGCGGCAGGCAGACCCGACTACAAACCCGGCGATAAGGTGTACCTCTCTGGAGCAAATTTGGTCACACATCGCCCGACGAAGAAGTTCGAAGCTCGGGTGCTATGGTCCCTTCACGGTGGTCCGTAAAGTGGGAGCCATCTCTTATGAGCTTAAACTTCCCGATTCTTGGAAGGTTCATCCGGTCTTCAACACGTATTCCTTCGACCCCTGGGTTCCACCGGTGGCGGCTCATCAGCATCATGACGATCCCCCTCCGCCTGACGTGGTGGATGGGGTAGATCTCTATGAGATTGCCGAGGTACTGAAGATACGCCTCAACAAGAAGCGGAAACACTTGCAGTACCTCATTCGATGGGAGGGTTATGGACCGAGGGATAATACCTGGGAACCCTTGGAACACTTGGGGGATTCTACGGAATGTCTTGCAGACTTCTACGAGAAGTACCCCGGCGGCTCTAAGGGAGACCGCACACAGACGGAAGTGGGTCATCACCGGCGAGGACCTGTGGAACAAGAAGCGGCGTCGATCGTGAAACCCGAGGCGGGTTTCACCTAGAGGGGGGGTAATGTCATGAATCTTGGATACCGTTTTAGGATTCCAAACGGTTATGATCGGTTTCCCGACCTTCGGGTTCCCCGATCACCCCTCTGTGTTCCTATACCCCTGCATTTACTTCGCATTAATCTTGGTCCGTTGTCATTGGACACTGTACCTTAATATATAGACCCCTAGAGACTTTAGTATATAAACCGTAGTTATTCTCCTGTACTTTACACTATTCTAGTCTAAACTCCAGGCTTATTCATTTGGAACTCTTCGTGCTTCAGTCGCCCTCGTCACCTCAGAACCCGGAATCTGCTCTGTGCTGACAATATCTACTGTAATCACGTTGCTGCGATCGAGCTCAACCCGCCGTGACGCTCCCAAAGCGACTCACAAGCTCCTCCACGGCCTGTTTAATCAAGTGATGTGAGTACAATTTATATGTTCACGACACAAGCTAAACCCTTTCAGGGCAAAACCGTAACACGGCCGACCATACCTCCGGCAGCGTGGCAACCCTCATCCAGCTTGTTGATGTTCCGTCTGACTGAAATTCCTCGTTGATAATGTCATAATATAAATATTCCGTTTTGTATACACGTTCGCATAGTTTGCAATGTCCACTGTACCGTACATACTTTTTAATTCAACATTTTAATTGTAATTGAATATGCGAGCGGGGAAAACCCAGAGTATTTGGACGGGAATGTGTGGAAGATTTCTCGCAAAGCGGTCCAAATTGCCGGCAAGGTGGAGGTAATTTGGCGGGGGGATCCAAAGCAAGGCAATCAAAACAATCAAGGCAATTTGGTCCAAAAAAGGCCAAGTTGGGGGAAATTCGCGCCAAACCCGCCAAATTGCCAGGGGGGCATTTTCCTGGGATGTTGGGCCGACACTCGGACCTGCCTAATTGGGAGATCACGTGTGGGTGCAGCATCACGGCAAGGTGAGCGCGACGTGACCAAGTCGTTAAATGAATGCTCAGAACTGAGGGCTCATCGGATTAAACTGAAGGGATAGATATAGATGAATGGTAAAAAATTATTTGAGGGAAGGTACACAATTTTGGGCAATTCCGAATAAAGGAATGTAAAAAAATCAAAGACCAAAACTATCACAAGTGGCAAGACAAGATACTCGCGTGGGATGCACAAGGATCAGAGCTTAATCTCCAGTGGCTCTTAGTGGCGCCAGTGGCTGAAACGGCCCGCGGCGGCGGGATAGAGCTCGGGTGGCATTGAAGTGGCACACCTTGAACTGCGATCCTTTCGTCCAAGTGGATGAATTGTATATACAGGGGGTATTGGGAGCCAAGCAGCAGGATATAAGTGCTGGATGAGAGGAGGAGAGGTAAGGAACAGGACAAGGTGGGGGTGGGGTGGTTGTGGTGAAAAGGACATGTTTGATCGTTCATTGTTGCCCCTGCCGTGTGATGGCCCGCCCACACGGGAGGTTCTCAATTAGGCAGGTGCTTGTGTTGGCCCAAATTCCATTTTCCTCTGATGCCACTGCTGAAATCGATACCGAC